>WBZZ01001079.1:22500-40000 GCA_019918135.1 Paulinella micropora | reverse complement strand
ACACATTCATCACACCACACTCAAGCACTAACAACGTGTGTGTGGTGTCGATTAGATCACCAACAAAACAAACTCGGACACCGAGCTACACACAAGGCTTCAGCCGTTGTGGTGTGAAGAGTCGACAGCACTCGGTACACACGAACACATACATACACACGAGAACGCTCACAAACACACCCCCCATACTGCAAAAAGGCAAAGCTTCGGTTGCTTTTTGAGTTGGGAAAGAATCTCTCAAAAAAGGACAATAACAGTGACCCATTGGGCAGAGCCCTGAAAGGCTCATTGACAAAACCTTTTTGAACGATTCTTGATCGTGCACACACGAGAGTGGAAGAAGGTGGCTAACCAACTTGTTTGTGAAGCATAAGTGTGGTGCACGTTATCAGGGTGCACACGTACACATCGTCTGGATCGACGACAAGGACAGCAAGGCTTCCCCTTACAAAGGGGGGGGTGAGTACATCCTCCACCTTGACTGTTTGGTTGTGTGTTTGCGGGTTGGTTGTTGGGTTGTTGTGAGTGGTGGTTGATTCGAACATTGAACACACCACGAACGGAACACAGAACAACACAACGAACACGACAACACAGATCGACAAGAAACACACGACACTGCTCGTTTTCCACCCCCAAGGGGCAAGACACCATGCATCATACATGGATAGGCTCTACCACGAGACCATCCGCCGCAACACGCCTCGACATGTCTGAGGAAGCAGACGAAGTCGAACAAACCGCCTCAGGCGAGACATTTTCCACTCCAGCACGGGGGGGAAGCAAAGCACAGGAGGAACCTGTCACTGCCCCTCGTTCCCCATGGAGAGGACCCGACAACGGGTTAGTGATCCCGGAGCGTCACGTTCAGACGAAGGTTGTCCTTGATCGTTATCGTGGTCCAGCCGAGGGATGGCCTGAGACTCCGACAGACGATAAGGAACACGGGATCAATACCTCGGAAAAAGACCAACACCTCCACCCTAACAACAAGTCTGAGGAGATGGAGTGGCAACGATGTATGTTCGATGATGGTGAGACCCAGGGAGCAATAGGTGTGGTGCATCGGAACCACCCTGCCCTCACGGTCAATGGCGTCGCGACCATCCAAAACATAATCGACCTATACTCGGCTCTAGCTGTAGTACGGGACTCTTTACTGGACGAAGCGTGGGCCATTAACCACCAAAGGTACCAAGCGTTGCTCAGTACCTTATTCGTTGACAAGAAAGAGATCCAGCCCACTTTGACTTTCCCATACACTGCGGCGGCTGACAAAGAGCTCGCCACGGACATGAAGTGGCCAAATAGTGCGGGGTTGTTAGTGTTTATTTCTGAAATACAGAATTGGAACTCAATCTCAGCTCGTAACCTGGGGGCGGCCATTGCCATATGGAACCTCACGCTTACGGAAACCAAAAGCTGGAAACAGCAGCTTCTCCCCCCAGGGGACAAACTCTCCACAAGCTGCCCAAGCACGGGAAACCCTAAATGAGCTGCTTGACACGCTTGAGCAGCATTCATGGACATGGGTGTACCGAATGGTCACGAAGTTCAAATACATCAAGTTCAACTTGACGTTCGACAAGGTTATCAAACCTGATGGCAAGGCCTTGGAGATGAAGGTCGCCCCTCACCCAGCGGTCAAGCTCTATTGGTGCAATTATTGTGCCATGTGCGAGCTCGTCGCCCAAACTATAAGTGACATCCTTCGCATTCGCTTAGCGACTGAAGTGCATGTCACATATGGTAATGATGGGAGACCTACCGTTGCCCCAGAGGGTACGAAGTTCGTCTTCTTCCACCGGACTGTTGTTGTTCCGCCTCCAGGGAACAGTAGTGGGGGTGGAGGAAATAACCAGCCCCCCACCACTAATGAACACCAGAAGCCGGTGAACAACTAGCTCGTGGAACGGGCCTTGGAGAGGCTAGACAAGGCCACAACCTTCGACTATGGCAAATACAACCCTCAGGTCAATATCAACTTTGGGGATGGAATTTTGCTGCTGTTGGGCTACACATGTATGGACAGCACGGTTGGACAGTTCAGCTTGACCGTCGCTGATACCAAACAAATACTAGTCAACAGAGCTAGTCGATGGGCCTCACAGGACCTGTTAACACATAAGTGGCCCCAATGGGATGAAGAGGCGGGTAGGTTAATCCGCAGTGGGCAATTGAAGTCCACCATGCGATCCCATTATCTGCTTGAACAATTCGTTCGGGGGGCAAACTGGCAATTTATGTGCGACCCGGTCATTGTGGCGGACCTCGTGTCATCTATGGCACAGCGGATGTGGGAGGCAAACGTCTCACATACCAAAATCATGGATCTCTCACAGAAATTAATCACTCCCCTCGTTCGCACCGACTTGGCAACGTTGTTGGTGGCGGTTCTCAAGGGCATCGCTAGAGCAACCACCACTAGAGGCCGAACGACTGGGGAGTATTACATCCGACAAGTCTTGTCTAAAGCGCAAGACGCCGATGATAGGACGTTCTCGCTCTTGAACTTTCGTATCAATCGGTTAGTCGAGGTGGCTCGGTGGGATGCGAAGTTCGTTACGAAGATATTTGGTTCCGCGGCCAATGCGGAAGAACGACGAAGGAGGGCTAATCTCCTGTTACAGGCGATGCAGGAGGTGGGTATATCATTGACGGACCATCAGTCCAAGGCCAACGAGCCCCAATTTGATATACTCACGTTTGTCACGTCCAATTCCTGGGGAGGTTACTCTAGTACGGGGTCCAGTCCCTATCAGAGATCCTCATCCAGTTCCTCGAACCCGTATTGGTCTTCGTCATCGAGCTCGTCAAGCTCATCGAACCCGTACTGGGGTCAGGGTGGTGGGCAATCACCGAATCCTTACGTCAACACATCATCTCCAGCAGGGGGTAGCCCTAATCCATACACACAGACAACCAAGTCGGGATTTCATTCTCCACCACCAGTGGGTGTGACATCACCACCTCCTACATATCAGGCACCACAATTCACCATGCCTTTCTACACACCACCACCCGTACCGCCTCCCATATTGCCCCTTCTTCCACCGCCGGCGGCTCCGACCCAGGGGGCCCCGCCCGCCACTCAGTCAGCGGGGAAGAAGAAGAGGAAAACACGCGTCATCCCGCGCCCAACAAGCCAACCGCTCAGCTCATACCCCATCGACCAGAGTCCCAATCGCTGTCCATATGGCATCCAACGGTTGGAGCAGATTGGCAATCCTCCACCGAACAAAACAAATGTCATATGCGATTATTTTCATCATGCGTTGGCATTCAATGCCCTACCGGATACACGATTCTGGGTATGGCCGTGCCTCATGAGTGAGTCGTGTCAAAGATGGCACACTTACCCGGGCACCCCGCAACACCCAATTGCGATGAAACGGTACATGCCGATACAAGGCAGGAGAGTCGAAGGTTAAGAAGCCGGAAGACGGCGATTGGGTGCCCTGCCCAAAGCAGCAGGCACACCTCAAATTGCCCTTCCCAGACGTGGACGAGCATGGGCGGGTCTCGCTAGTACCGAACGGGCAGGTGGCGGGATGGTATGCGGCCTTTGACGCGGAGGCCGATACGCTCAAGAGCCAGTTCCAGGCGGCGGAGAGATACGCGGCCTACATGCCTGGACAGGAGTACCTCCTGGCCCAGATGGGTACACGCACCGCACGCAAACGCAAACGCTCGCAACGCGTCACGTGTGCTGTGCAGGCCCAAGCCAGCCAGCAGGACAGAAGTCCAAGAAACGAAAATACGGCAAGTGATGGACAACCTCTCGCACAGGCACAACCCAGGGCTAGCAAGCGCGTACGCTTCTCAGACCCGTTGGTAGCCATCGCAGACGGTGACACACACGTCGTTAAGACCGGACTGGAGGTTACGACCCCACCGGCAACTAAGTTAGTGGAAATCGCGGACACGCCACCGTCGGATCGGGGGTCAGCGGCCACCGCTGCACCGTCGACGAGTGAGACAGTCACGATCGCATCCACACCACCTGTAGACACGAAACGGGTAGATACGACTCTGCCGATAGATAGGGTAGATAGGTTGGCAAGTTCACCAACGCCAGGTCAGGTGGCCACAGTCAGTATCCCACCACCGACGGCTAGGGTTGTTGATTCCCCACCTACACCACTCATAGACAGCTCTAAGGGGGTCTCAGACTCCTCCATAGACAGCTCTGGTACGGCAGGGGTGAATCCAGGGATAACAGAGGGGTACAACAGTAGTCGTGGCCGTACACTTACACCTGAAGTGACGACCATCCGCAATCATGTACAGGCGGACCCTCATATATCCCCACCCAAAGACAATGTCACAGAGGTGACTAACGCGGATGACGGTGAAATGGACAGGCTAAGTAGCCGTGGCCGCACAGTGGGCACCTGCGTAAACGATGCAGGCTCCATCCCGATCAACCCGTTACAGAAAGCCGCCCCTTTTGTGAACAAGGTGAATAACATTAAAGCCAGGGCAACACACACTATAGCACCTCAAAGGTCTTTGCTCGGTCGAAATGTTCGACTAGCCCCGGGAACGGTGGCCGGTTCGGATATTAATCACTCCAATATACCACACATCGATCACGCTTTTCCCCCATGCACAGGGGGCACGTTTACTACATCACCATTTCTAGCACAGGATGCAGTAGTACTCCCGGGACCAAGGGATGGCCCAAGCGTAGCTCCGGCGGTGGTATGCCAGATGGGGCTGAAACCACTGGTGGACCCGGATAAGCTTGGCGACGCCCAGCGCCGGAGAGCGAAAAGATATGCCGAGCTAGAACTACAACAAGCCCTCATGTCACAGGCCGAACCACAGGACCTCCCGGATGCGGAGGCAAGGGATATGAGCTACACCCGGTTGTATTGGCGGGAGCTCAACACCCACTTGGACACCGGTAATGACAGCATGGCACAGATCACATTTGCGGGGCGTAGATTCATGGATAAGTTCGGGAAATTATTTGATTTCACGCGAGAGGGAAAACTCGGGTTTATTCGTGGGGCAAACGACGGACGCAGTGCGATCGTAGGTCGCATTCCGTTAACGATCGAATTCCCAACGGGTATGACATATACCGTGCACGTCTTAGTGGTGCCGGATTTCCCGGGTACGATAGTGCTGGGTAAGCCTGATCTCAAGATGATGGAGGCACAGCTTCTCTTGGGTCAGGACGTAATCAGGTACGGAAGGGGACGACACGTGTCGGAGTACCCTATCCTTAGCCCTGGCCCAGAACGTCCGACAGATCATCCGTATAGGGGTAGGGCACAGGTGACGTTGATCCCTCCCGCACCACCCATACCGCATGATATAAGGACAGAGCAACGTGTTACACCCGCAGGCACAGCTTGGGTATACACGAACGTATATGTCCCGGAGCTGACCGGCCCATGGGCGGGCTTCGAGGATTTGGCGGCAGAACGCGAGGCCCAAATCTTGCTGTTGCGGAAGCAAGAAGAATCGTGGCATGGGTTTGACCGAACCTACCTCTATGGAGGCGGGCAGAAGCAACCACACGAATTCATACGGGTCAAGTCCAGCCTAGTCTTCCACGCATCGAAACGCCTCACAGAGGACGACGATGTCATGGAAAAGCTGAAGCAATGGTATAAGGGATCGGAGCCCATCCAGCCCGAGAGCCTATCGAAAGTACCGAAGCTTCTAGCGGATAGACTGGATCGGGGTGAGGACATCACAATCATCCTCCCGATACACCCCACCGTGATGTGGTGGAGAGATGTATTGGATAGGGTAGTTGATGATCCGATACCGATACCTAGCAGACAGGCTAAACCGCTCATGGCATTTAGGCTTGGATCACGGCAGGATGGTCTGGCGTACAGAACCAAACTCCTGACCCGGAAAGTCGATGACATGAGAGAGCTGGCCTTTCAGATATTTTCGGGTTTCTATCATAAGTCGGCGGCGAAACAATACGCTGATATAATAGTGGAACTGCAGGAATTCGCCACATGGGACAACCAGTCCACCACGCGATACCCAGGCAGGGACGCGAAGGATGAGGTTGAGGATCCGGACTCCATTCTAGAGTACCCGGACGATCCAAGGGATCAGAAGTAAGAGATCATCGAGGAGGTCATAGCACGACAGTCAGGGTCGTCAGACTTCGTTGGGGATCTCAAGGACCAATTTCTGAAGAACAAAACCCTCTTTGGACCTCTTGTAGCCGGTGGGGTAAAACACACTGCTGCTAAGATAGAGCGCCAGGTGGGACAAACGATGCCTCAGTTACAAAGAGAAACAGATCTGTGAAGAAATGATCCGAGACATGTTAGCTAAACGGCTTATAGAACCATCATGGTCAGAATACCGATCACCAGTTCGGTTAGCACCAAAGCCGGATGGCAAGCAGCGATTTTGTATCAATTACACGAGGCTCAATAAGGTCATCAAAAGCGTTGGGGCACCAATCCCCCGCATGCGGGACGGTCTTAACTGACTCCGACAAGCTAAGTTCTTTACAAAGCTGGACCTGAAAAATGGATTCTGGAACATCCCTTTGAATGTGGATAGTCGGGCGCTAACGGCCTTTGCCGTTGGAGGAAGGCTATACCAGTGGACGGTTCTCCCAATGGGATTGAAGACCGCTCCAGCAATCTTCCAGGATTGCATGAATCAGGCTCTGTCCGATCCGAAGTACGGCGATCCGAAGTTCGCTGAGACTTACGGGCATATTAACCAGTATAGCTTTTGTTATATCGATGATATCGTTATTTATTCGAACACGGAGGCAAAGCATCTGGCTCACGTATCGGATATACTGAGACGCTTGGAAGCTGTCGGCCTCAGGCTGAACCTAGAAAAGTGTTCGTTCGCTCAGGACCACATCGACTATCTAGGATACAGGGTCAAGAATGGGGTCATAGTGTTGAAGCCGATAAGCGGGACGCTATACGTTCCCTTCCACGCCCAAACACACGCACAGCGTTGCACTCTTTTCTCTGTATGGCACAGGTGTACTCGGAATTCATTCCGAACTTTCAGGATTTCGTTAAACCATTACGGGACTTCTGCCTGCATGGCGACCCGGATGGTGAATGGCCGCCAAAGGCAGCGGAAGTATACTCGAAGTTGAAGGAAGCGTTGACACGAGACCCCCTTACAGAGGGCGGATCGGTCTTGATTCTTCCTGACGTTGAAAAGCGTTTTGTTGCGGCGACCGACGCGTCGAAATACGCGGTCGGGGCTGTCTTACAACAATACGACGAAGAGCATAAACAGCTAAGACCGATCATGTTCGTCAGCAAGAAGCTGACGCCCGAACAGGTCAACTATTGCACGAGGCAACGTGAAGCGTTGGCGATAGTTTGGGCGTTCAGTCGGCTGAGGGAGTACCTTTGGGGTGCCCCGAACATATTGGTTCAGACAGATCACGCTAACCTGCGATGGCTCATGGATCGGGAGCATACGGGACGACTGGCCCGATGGCAATCGGAGTTGGCTCTGTATGATTTCACCATTGAGTACATCAAAGGCAAGGAGAACACGGTCCCAGATAGCTTGTCGCGGATGCCTCGGGTAAAAGGCTCCGTGGGCGACGGCTTAGATCGTTTTGCCTTGAACACTCCTACGGCCGGCCTAGTCGGATGGACAGCCAATGATGACTGGGTGGCCACGGAGCATACTGCAGATTTCAAAGACACGCTGCCGGCGGGTATGGCATATCTGATCTCCACCTCTCAGAGTTGGACACCGGGATATTGACCCGATGCTCAGGCCGAGTTGTTGGACCAGCTGCAATGCATACGGCGAGTATGTTGCGCGCAACACGAGGCTGAGGACTGGCCAAACCTGCTGGAGGAGATCGACACTCAGTCGGGTATCCTCAGCGAGGGGGACATAAGGCCGGGTCAGACCCACGAACATGAACACTCCTTTAACGCGTTCTTCGCGGATAAGTCGCAGTCGTTCTGGGTACCTCAGAATGTCCACCCTTCACGGTCAGCGATTATTGCGGCCGCCGAGCAAACACAGCGATCACGGGGACCGATAAGCCTAGTCACCAGCGCCCTTCAGTTGGACGATCTGGATATGACGATGGCAAGCCCCGAGGTGTTGGTCAGTTGGCGAGAAGCTCTAAAGAATGGGCCCCCTTCATTGCGCACGCCATTGATCCGCTAAAACACCCTGAGACTAGAGAGATTAGAGCACAGAAAAAGACTATGACGTGGCACGATGACCTCCTGTGGTATAAAGGAAAAGGCGGCAAGTGGGAAAAGACGCCGTCGAAGTGGACCCTCTGCGTTCCACCTTCGTTACGAAAGGCGATCTTGGTGGCCACACACCGTTCTGCTCTTAACTCACACACGGGCAGGGATAAGATGTCATGGTTCATATCACGAAGATTCTGGTGGCACGGTATGCAGCAATCCATCGCCGACACAGTCGCCGCATGCGAACACTGCAAGCAAACCAAAACACCGCAGAAGGGCCTGTACGGGGAATACAAGATGGTCGAAAACCTCTTTGACACGCTACATATTGATTATGTAGGACCACTGCCACGTTTGGAAAAACATAATTGTCGGTACATCCTGACGGCCATAGACCGCTTCTCGAACTACGTGTTTGCGGTGCCGGTGGTAGATAAGGATGCGGAATCGACATGCGAGGCCTTAGTCGACCATGTCTTCCGATATACTGGAGTTCCGAAAAATGTGTATAGCGATCGGGGATCGGAGTTTACAAACGACCTTTCCGCTCGGCTATCCACAGTGTGGGGATTCAAGTGGAAATACGTAACGGCATATTCGCCGGAGAGCAACGGCGAGATTGAGAGGGTCCATAGACCGCTTAAGGCCGCCGCACTCCAGCAATACTGCCGCGACAATCAACATGTATGGCATAAGGCATTACCATCTTTTGTCTTCTCTATGAACAACACCGCATCGAGGGCATTGGGCGGAAAGGCCACAGGCGCTTCCCCTAATCTCTTGGTATACTGACAGCACTTGAGAATTCCGGAGGAGATGGTGTTACCGAATTTCCCGGAAGGGGGTTTCTTAGAGCATGAGGAGCTAATGGCCTGTCGCCTGCGGGTTATGGCGGAAGCCAGACACTACGTCACGAAGGCACGGGAGGCCGAGGAGGCTCACCAAAACCAGCAAACGCCGAACAAAGTCAAGTATGAGTCGGGGGAATACCACAAGGGGGACTTAGTCTTCTTGTACGTACCCCAGGTACCCAACTTGGTTAGCGTCAAGCTCTTCCCTATGTGACAAGGCCCTTACACTGTGGTAGAACAAGTAGGTGCTTTGACATACCGGATACAGGGAAAGGGTAAGACGCTAGTAGTACATGTACGGCGGTTGATGCGTTTTAACCCCATGCTAGATCGTAACGAAACGATGACGGAAGCCGTACAGCGGCTAGAACACAGTTTACGGACTCCGCCCAAGCGCCGTGACAAGACGGACGAGGCGAAAGAGAACTCGAACCAACCCCTACCGGCTGCGGCCGAGGGGAGCGATCCGAACAATAACGAAGCCAAGGAAGTCGAGGCCGAACAAGCCGATCCTTCCGAGGGGGACGTTATCGCACCGCGACCAACCAACCACCTGCAATCGGAACAGGAGGAGAAGGTTGAACCGGTACCGAGACGCCCACCGGCGGACTCGAAGTTGCGATCGGGCGACGACGTGAAAACCGTGCACTGGCATGTTGGAAAGATATACCTTCTCCGACCGCCGGAAGCGCACGTCGGCGATGATTGCTTGAACGACTTTTTCCTCATGAAAGTGAGGGAATGGGAACCGCAGACTCGGGTTACGCGCGCAAGCAAGGCAATCAAAGCTGAGCCGCCCGTACTGCAGTTTTACAGATCGCACCAAGACCTCGACGAGCCGGAATCAAGGATCTTTTATCCTGTGTTCCGCGACTCCAACGAAGTCGAAACGTTTTGGAAGGGCATCACAGACAAGTCAGAAGGCTACACGCCCTGGCAAATCCAGGCATGGCCTCGGATGGTGTTAGATTATCCATTCGATCTACAGCACGGTCGAATCCCCCTACGGGTGTGGGATGAAATAATAGCCGAGGGCATAGCGACCCATTTCATCGGAGCACCACCACCAGGCAAATACAAGAAAGCCAAATTGGGGCAGGCAAAGAAACACAAACTAGCCTAGCCTAGCATGCCGTGCGACACCTCACTTACATAGCTACTTCGGGTAGTATGAGAGATCCAAAGACCATTGCTGGGGAATAACAGTAAGAAACTAGCCATAGGAAAGGGACACGGCTTTGGACTCCATACATGTTAAAATACTACCTAAGTCCGTTCTTCTTAGAGATAGTGAAAGAGAGCATAACATGACATGATACACGGGAAAAGACCCTGCCTTACCCTCCGTGAGGTGCGACGGCCCCGAAGGACCCAGTGTCTTGACGGGCTAGTAGTTGGTGTTCCACCAGGGGTCGGAATAGCTTCGGGTTAGCTATGTTAACGCGCAGCAATGCCCGTTAATATGGTTGACATTGCATATTATACCCACATCCTCTCGAGTTGCACACCCGCCTCCCGCGGCTATGGCATGAGTGGCGTATAATAAGTTATTCCCCACAGAGTGTCTTATATATTATGCTCGCTCTCGTCTGCTCTTTGTTTGGATGGAAGGGGCCTCAGGCACCCGACAGCCCTATCTATATAAATAAGCATATCTATTCCACTAATAATTATAACACGTCCCTATATACCGCCGCGAATCGCGCACTACGGCGAGGGCGGAACACGCGGGCAGCCAAGGTGACCGGGGCAGGGGTGCACCCGCGTCGTCGCGCTGTTGACCAGCGTTTGGAAACGAGCAGACAGTCGAACACCGACACGAGAACAAAACACACATCGCACATTGCTCGTTGTGCTTGGGCTGAGATATAGACATATATACATACGAACTCACTAACATGTACATTATACAGGTACCTAGCGGTGTATGTTTGGCATCGGGCATCTGGTAGAGCAATACTTGGATTCCTCCTGGCGTGCGTAGCTTCAATCCTGGTGATACTTATCGTACACCTAGGATTACAAGCGATCGCGGGGGCGGGGCAACAGCCTCATCCATCTGCGCGGAGTAGTCCGGCGGAGACGACCCCGGCGGCTAGCCCGGTGGCGGGCCGACATCGCGAGGCGAAGCAGCAGGAGGGATCAGACCCATCTGAGGAAGACAACTTCAGGTGCGGTCATACACATCAATCACCAGAGGGGATACCCCGCAACACGATGACCACTCCGAGCAGTGGCGCAAACAATCTTGCGAACAAGGGCGCACAGCGAAGTGACTCCTTACAACGCAACCCTGGCGGGCCTGATACACCGCTCACACCCGTTCGACGCTCAGGTGGCACAACTCAGGCTAGTGTTGTGGCTACACCGGCATCCCCACAGGAGAAAGTTGAGGTCGAGTCGGAGATGTTGACAACCCCTATGAAGTCATCGGCTGACGAGGGGGAGGCACCGACCGAGTACACACCTTCATCTCCGCCAACCGACCCGGAAATCAATCCCGAAGGGCTCAAGACCCCTCGACACACGGGATTTGAGTGGGAAACGGATGAGGAGAACGAGGAGCTGTGCCGACCTATGGACCTCACACCAGAGGAGGATAGGGAGGAAGCCCGATTGCGATATTGGAAGCAGGTCGGCAATGAGGACAGGCTCAAGCCCGACGCTTACAGTGATAAACTGAACCCGCCCGAAGCAAAGCGGTCTGATGACCAGCCACGGCCCACGGATCTGGCGTATCAGCACCACCGCTGCCCGCCACCTGAGCCAACGGCACATTGGGGCCGGGGACGAAGTGTTGATTGCATACTTCCATGCCTCCGACGACATATTCGGAGTATACGGACCGATTGACCGACCGATATACGTATATTCGGAACGGGGCCCGATACCGCAGAGGGCATACAGGGTTGTAGCACCGGGGTGCATAGGCCATACCGCATCAACACGGAGGTAATGTTGCGGGGAATGAGCTTGCATCTTTTTCAGAACTTAGAACAGGAAAGGGAGGAGTATGAGATACCGGTGCGTTACGCGTACGACCCAAAGTCGCGTAGACTACACCGAATCTACCCACCTTACCCTGATATCACGATGCGGAGCGCAGGCTGAGGCTACAATGCCTGGCGCTCGCGCATACCACGAATGAACGAACGTTCCCGTTCACACCGTCTAAGGAACCATATCGGATGCGGTTGGTGGGCAACCAGGTCAATTGGGTCCCAGACCCGCACTTGTTTGAGGCAAACCCTCGCAAGGTTAACCTGCCGCCACCACCACCACCCAAATGCGATGAGCGGGGCTTTCCGACGTTTAATGCATCCGCAAGGTATATACCCACCGAACAGGACAATGTCCTGCGGGTACAATGCGAAGCGGAAAAGAAACGCGGAGGGGTATACCCGAGGTGCTCTCGGATATGGAACCTCCCGAAAAGAGCGTACATATCGCCGGAGAGATATGGGCCACATCGGTGCCCAGATCACGCCTGCAACGGTGATGTCGAGTTGAAGTCATGCGTGCGGTCGCTGCCGGTGTTCAACCCGGAAGCGGGGTTACGCACATGGAGACATCTCGATACCCCGTTGCCGGGGATCGTTCCGTATAGACGGATGGACGAGGAAAGATTAAAGCACGAAACACTTGTTCGAGCAAGCCAAGTCGCTGCAAGGATGGGTGGGATTGGAGAATATCAGCGAAAACACGCACTCCGGTTCTACAGCATTCTGAAACAGCCGAGAGAGCTGCTTGAGCCATACCAGCTCAGAAAGTTGCAGTGGTCGCAGGAAGATATCAATACTTACTACAGACTGCTCGAACTTTCGAATATCCCACTGCCCGAAGAGGTCAAGGCTTACAGGGCCTATTACCTTCGGAGCAAGTATGACCAACCATGGGACCTCGGGGTTGAAGACAGTGTGCTCGCGTACTATAGGCAGGTCCTAGGCATACCCAAGCCTCTCCTCCCTGTGTAGGCCGCGAGGCATACGACGCAGAATACCTGAACGTTTCCGAGGTGCGGCTCGGATACGACAGCAGTATTACATACGGTTTCAATATGAACATCGACTATTGTGGCTGCGGATGATACACCGGCAGTTAACAATACGCATCGATCCGAAGACATCCCGCATAGCCAACCAGCTAGACGATCCTGACGAGAACGTTCCGAACACCTATCGGGGCCGCGTAAGAGGCTTCGAGCAATGAGTTGAACGGTTCAGGGCGAAGGACGTACTGGGTTGGGACCGAGTCATCCAATCTGACGAGTTTCGATGGCATAGGATAACTCAGAGGTTGGATTACATCTACCACTACCGTCATGAGTGACCATACTGGCGACAACAGTATGAATACCAGCTGGGGAAGCTTATGGACCGCTTCGCCCCAGTCATGAGGTATATAGCGCCACAGCACTCGGTAGTCGGAGAAGACTTGACCTGGTCGGAAGCAAAGGCTTTGAAAAACGGCCTAGACCAGGAATTAGACCTGCCAGCGGAAGACCAACCCGCAGTGACATGGAGGTGGCAACCACCATCCCCGCCGTCTAGCGAAGAGGAGTTCATAAACTCCCTCGAGCAAGAATGCTTCGACGATTAAGCATAGACGCGTTTTGAGACCAGATACTGGGTTGTATATGTTTTAGACACTTCTACCTTCGCCACAGCGAAGTAGACACTTGTCGAGTGGCAATAAGAAAAAAATGTTTGCAGACAACCAAACCAAACAAACATCACATAGCAAGCCAACGGCACCTCGGACACTGGCATAGCGCCCGTTCATTCCTACAATGGACGAGGATGCATGGAGGGACTGAACATTGGAGATCAGTGCCCCCTGTATTCTCGGGATCATAGATCCGCCCGGATGGAATAGGGACAAGACTGGTGATGGGGACGCGGAACCTCGGAGTTGCTCGGGGATTCAAATTGCCCAGTAATTCTCGGGATCTCAGATCCTTAAGGAAACTCTGCAAGTGCTTGAAAGTATGCTTCAGCACGGATGCATATTCTCCAGCACTGCCCGGATCACAGATCCTTAGAGCGCTGCTAGTGGTACTTCTGCCGATCGAGTCGGTTAAGACAGGGTCGGGCGCAGTACGACTGTTGGGCCTCCGTTTCAACGAGAGAGTCCAGGGACCAGAGCTGTTTTCACATGCTGATGCAGTTGAATCTCGCGAAGTTTCAACGGGGCTAGCACATGAGGGTCACAGACCCTGGCAAGCATGGTGAAAGGAAACGGCGAAGGACGGGTTTGGACAGCAATATGTCTACACCGTTGTACGTCTATGGCAGATCGCCATAGAAGGGGGAGGAGATAGTTCAAAATTCAAATTCAAATTTGAACTCGAAAATCTACAAACTCAAATTTGTATTTTGTAAGTACCGGACGTACAACGGTGATGAAGAGCAAAACTGCGCGGTCACTCAAGCTGCTCAATGGGTTGCCTCCACAGGAGTCAATCACCCATGAGAAAACAGACTCGGAAAGTACGCTCTCATTTGAAGATATTTACCAATCTACCCCTATTTACTACGGTTCCCGTATAAGACGGGGAGGGGGGATTGTAGGCGCAGATAGGTAAATATGCGTCCTTTTCTTATACCCCTATACACAGTGATGTATAGAAGAGCTATATCTCTTTAAGATGTAGTTATATCAGTTTTTATTTATATACTTTTGAGCCGGTTGAAAACGATAATATTACGATTCATGACCGGTACTACTTTTTTAAGCAGTTTAATATTATCGTTAGGGGTGACATATGGGAAATGCCTCTCTGTTTCCTTTTTGTTGCTTGGCTCTGAAAGTCTCCTACATTTTCCGCCATACTGGTTTCCTCTCTCTGTGGACGAGGAAGATTAAGTTATTTTCAGAGTGCTTTGGGTTTGGAAGGACGAACACCCCGGCTATAAATAAACAATATCTTCTGATTGTAATCGACAAAACACCTCGCCACTGAAATACACAGTAAGGAATATCCTGCGTACTTACCGCTACTTGGATTGGGTGGCTCGGACCAGGACCCTGCCACGCTTCTTTTTTTGACGATTGCGCTCTACGCAATTTTGATTGCTATGCACGTAGAAACTGTAGATCCGCGTCTGGGCAGCGAGTTATCTTGGGAAGAGGTATGAGCGAGCACGTCGATCATGTGAAACTATTAATGTGAGCTTCTTGATCTCCCTGCAGCACACTGCACTCTTGGGAGAGCTCTTGTTTCGGTGCGTAGTGGGACGAATAACGCAGACGATTTTCTTAACTGCGTACTAGATATCATGATATGGTTGCAAGAGGGCTCATACGTCCTGACGACAAATTGATTCTTGACAATGCAAAGATTCATCACGCAGCAGCAATTACTCCCTTTTTGTTTGCTCTTTTCGACCACTTGGATATGCAAATTGTTTTTTTTGCAAACATATTCACCTGAATTCAACCCTTGCGAGCTGGTGTTTCACAACGTCAAACCGCAATTCATGCCGCGTGCAGAGGAGATGGTACGTTCTCAGGCATTGCAAGAGATTTACCGAGCATTTTCGGCAGCAGTATTAATAGATCGTGTGAAAGTAGCGGCAGAATACCAGAAGTGCATACCTTAATCTAGTAATTCGATACAGCCTCAGGACAGTCAGGGACTATGATGCGATTTCATGATTTAATGTTTTCATATGTATATGAATGACTTTGCTTCCAACTTATTAATATATATTACAGAGGTCAGGAGATCATGAGTCAAGGCTGAAATCGAAGATCCGATGAGTCAGAATGAAAATATTAGAAAATAGCTGCAGATGCACGTTTCAAGTTTTCATAAGATATATAATATGAATTCCATATCATGAAATCAATATATTCATATTAATAAGTGACACGATTTCTCTTAAAAAATATTATCAATAATATTAATGTGAGTATGAATGAAATTTTGTCCCGGCACTGGCGGCCATTTTTTAATTTCCGTCAACAATTGACAAACTACTACAAAAATACAGATTTCACAGAAAATTAAAAAAATCGTATAAAATTAAAAAAGTTGCGTGCTTGCTTGACTTGAATGTCGACGGTAATATCAGTGCGGAAATGGGGGGTGGGGGTGGGTGGGTGGGTGAGGTACACAATTTCCAAATTCCCCCTCCCCCCAAACCCCCCAACCCCTACTCGAACACCTTTCAGGGATAATAATAATAATAATAATAATAATAATAATAATAATAATATTAATAATAATGATAATAATGATAATAATAATAATATTAAACACAACAAAGAAACAAAACAAGAACTATTGTACATCTAACCAGCACTCCAACCCTAAAACTGAGTCCTGGTCCGTCTATCAATATCAAGATGATAATTATTAACCATTATTAGTAGACATCCCCAACATTCAAGAGGAAACATTATGCAACTCTGATCTTCCGCATCAATCGTAGACCTGTAAAAAATGCTGAATTGAGTCTTTGAACGCTCAGATCAAGAGCTTTCGCATTCCTTCCTTTCTTTCTTTCTTCTTTCTTTCTTTCTTTCTTTCTTTCTTTCTTTCTTTCTTTCTTTCTTTCTTCCTTCTTCCTTGACGTGCTCAGGATGTTTGTACCTCAAAAATAAAGAGAAAACAAAGATCAACGGTAGATGGTTTTGCCGTTCGAATTCTGTCTGGCAGTAGCATTAATACCGGGTAACCACTGCACATGCACCGCGTAGTGCTGATGGCATGTCGCACACGCGCTCCCAACAGTCGCGGCTAGGGTCGTAACACTGCATCGAGGACGTCCGCGAGACAGGGTCAGTCTTACGGGCCCCCTTCAAATGGCCTCCCATCACGTAAAGCCGCCCGTCCAGTACGGCCGCGGATGCATCCCCTCGTGCAGCAGGCAAGGGCGCCACTTCTTCCCACCTGTTGGCGTTTGGATCAAAACGCTCGACCGATGCCAGCAGTATACAACCTTTCTTACTTCCGCCGATGGCGTAAATGCACCCGTTCAGCACCGCGGCCGCGCATCCCTGTCTCGCTATCTTCATCGAAGCCACTTGCGTCCACAGGTTACTCTCCGGGTCGTACCTCTCGACTATACGCAATCTTCTTCCAAGAATCTGACCGCCGATCACGTAAAAGTGTCCATTCAGCACCGCACCTCCAGCGTAAGAGCGGGCACAGGCCATAGGCGCTACGTGTCCCCACCGATTAGCCGCGATATCATAGCAGGTCACCGACGAAAGACTAGACTTTCCCTCGCTCCCGCCCGCAACGTAGATCTTTCCGTTCAACGTACCCGCCACGCAGGAGGATCGCGCGATGGGCATAGGTGCCACCAGCTCCCACTTGCCGCTCCTGCTGCTGTAGCGCTCCACCGACTTGGCTATTCCTTCATTGTTGACCCCGCCGATTGCGTAGACAGTGTCTTCAAGGACTGCACTGGTGTGATCCCCTCGCGGGCACGTCATTCTGGCAGCCACCTC
>WBZZ01001079.1:7500-15000 GCA_019918135.1 Paulinella micropora | reverse complement strand
ACTACTACTACTACTACTACTACTAATAATAATAATACTTTTACTACGTACTAGTTTGTATTGTATATATATATGTATATATATATTTCAGTTTTTTTTTTTTTTTTGTCATTGCCTGTCTCGTTTCCTCTCACTATTTGTTATGAATGATTTTATGTCTTCTGTTTAGTTTGAATTTTTTTCGTCTGTCTCGTTTGTATTTATTGCTGACTTCCCCTTTCCTAGCAGTGTTTCTCCCCCGCGTCTTTGCCCGCTCCTGTGGATTGTTTTCCATTGTCTCTCAGTTGTATTTAGAGCTCATGCATGCGTGTATGTGTGAGTGTCAGGTTTTCCTCTTGACGTGTTGTCGTGTGTGCATAGTACTTGTGTTCAGGGAGTGTGGATGGTTGCGTTTGCGTGTAGTGTGGACCCGGTGTCAGTGTGACTTAGGGAGTGGTTTGCGCCATGCTTGTCGGGTTGTTGTGTATATGTGGGTGTGTGTGGGTGCATGTGTGTATGTGTGTATGTGTACGTTTGTTTGTGTGTGTGTGTGTGTGTGTGTGTGTGTTTGTGTGTGTGTGTGTGTGTGTGTGTCTGTGTGTGTTGTGTGTGTTGTGTGTGTGTGTGTGTGTGTGTTGGGGGGGGGGGGGGGGGGGGGGGAGGTGTATGTGGGGTGTTTGTGGGTGCGTGTGTAGGTTCGTGCGTATATGGGTGTGTGTGTGTGTGTGTGTGTGTGCGTGCGTGTGTGTGTGTGCGTGTGTGTGTGTGTGTGTGTGTGTCTGTATCTGTGTGTGTGGGGTATGTTGGTTTGTGTGTTGGTGTGTTGGTGTGGAAGCACGTTTGTTTGCGTCTTTGCGTGCCTGTGCGCTTGAGGTGTGGGCATGTGTGCGGGCGTGCGAGTGTGTATGTGTGTGTGTGTGTGTTTGTGTGTGTGTGTGTGTGTGTACGTTCGTTGTTGTTGTGGTTTTTGTTGTTATTGTTGTTATTGTTGTTGTTGTTGTTGTTGTTGTTGTTGTGGTGGTGGTGGTGGTGGTAGTGGTGGTTTATTTATGGTGAGTTTTATGTTTGGGGTCTGTGTATGTAGGTGTGTGTATGTGCGTGTGTACGTGTGCGTTTGTGTTTGATGTGAGTCGGCGTGGATTTTGTGTGTATTTATCTTCTTTTCTTTCTGTGCGTGTGGGTGTGGATGTGCGCCTTGTCTGTGTTTGATTGTTGTATAGCTAATCGGCTGCTGTCAGCCTGTTGTATAGTTAATCGGCTGTCAGCCCAATTTGGATTTGTTTGCCTGGCTGCTGTCAGCCTGGTCTGAGTTGGCTCGTCGTCGGGCACACTCTGTGGGCCTGTTGTGAGGCCTATCTTTTCTGTATCTGTTGTCAGTTCTCTCTCTCTCTTCTCTCTCTCTCTCTCTCTCTCTCTCGCTCTCTCTCTCTCTTTCTTTCTCTCTCTGTCTTTCTTGCTCTCTTCCTGGAGTTTATTTCTTTCTTTTGTTTCAGGGCGGGGTCGCCCTGGGTTTTCTTCCCACGTGGATTATTTGGGAGGCGAGCTGGGGGTGCAGTCGCTCTCCTCGTTTGGTATTTTTTTTTCTTTTTTTTAATGTCCCTCGCCATGGTTTGACAGGGGCTCAGTTGAATGCAGCGGATGCGGCAGGTGGTGGTTTTTTCTCTGAACCTTTGCGGAACATCTTCGCAGGTGAAGTTTTTTTTTTTTTTTTTTTTTTTTTTTTTTTTTTTTCCTGAGCAGCGTCGTGGCGCTGCAGGTTCGGCGGTCAAGTCGGATGTGAGCGCGAGGGCTGGCCTGGAGCAGTTGGGCGGCTCCGGTGATAATGACGCCGATGAGGCGGGGAGGGGCAGCCAGGATCGTAGCGCTGCATTTGTCCCTCCCGCATCGCTGTTGCCTGGGGTTCCGCCTCAGCTTCATCAGTTTCCTCCTTTGCAGCCGCCTGCTTCACTTCATGGCCGCCCTGGTCTGAGTGCTTTTCCTCAAGGGGGAGGTGGAGTGTTTCCTTCCCAGTTTAGCTCGGCAGCACAGGCTGCTGCTGCGGCGGCAGCGGTCCAGAGTGTTGGTGGTAGCCTGGGTTCGGCAGCTTCTGCTGCTCTGGGGGGCAGCGGGCAGCAGGACCCCTGGGCTGCATCGCTATCGTTGGCCCCAGACCTTTCGGGTGCGAGCTCCATCCTGTCGTCGTTGGTGGCTGCATCCACGAGTGAGGTGTCGCGCACGAAATGGGCCGCTTACGTGGCAGCCGTGCCTATGGACAGGCAGTTGCTATTTTTCGACCTCTCCCCCGCCCTCGGGATCGCCCTCATTACGAGGCGCCCTCATGCCGCTCCTTTAGCTTCCTTTGCTCGTTATCAGGCCGAGTGCCAGGTTGGTGGGGCGGCGGAGAGAGTTGCTTCAAGCTCTGCTCCGAGGTCCATCTCCTCGTGGACCCACCTTTGGGATGCTTGGGTAGGCTATGAGAGCAGGATGGCTGGCGTGTTCGGCCCTTCCGTTGCTCCTTTCTTTGCCAAGACTCGTGAACGCCTAGTTTGTTGGATGGCTTCAGGCTTCCCGGCGTCGGATGTCGCCGCTTATCTGGAAGAGGTTCGGGCGGCGGCGGCAGTTGGTCGCGGTCCGCCAGCCTTCGGCGAGACAGGCCGTTTCCCCCAGGCATTCGCAACCCTCTCAATCAATGCTTGCACTTCGTTAGCGGCGGCGAAGGCGCGACGGCAGGGGGGCAGTTTGCCACCCCGCGTCGGGTTTCAGGTTTTGAGCGCAATAGCAAGCGCGTTAGGCGCGACTTCCCTACTGGGCAGCGCGACCTCCTCCCGAGAGATGTCTTCGACTCAGTCATCAGCAAGCGCCTGTGCGCAGCTTTCAATCGGGGCTCATGCGGGGCTCTCGAGACAGACGGCCAGCCTGTCGCCCCTAATGGTTCCCACGATTACAAATCGTCCAAGGGTGTCGTGTCCCACGTCAAGCACTCATGCGTTATGTGTGGCAGCGGCGATCACGGTTTCGCAGGCTGCAGCGCCAGCTCAGCCGGCCGCAGTTCCAGCAGCTCCGATCGCAGGTAGAGCGGTTGGCAGTCATCGAGCGATTATTTCCTCTCCTCCTCCTCCGATTGTGTCTTCGCGCCCTTTAATCTCTTCCCCTGCTTCTCGTCTTCTTTTCCCTTCGGCTGTTCCCTTCGTGGGTTTTCCTTTTGGCCTGGTCGTGCCCCTTCACGTTGTCTTCTCGAGTTGCCTTCTAAACGTTGCGGTATTAGTCTCTCTTCTTTGCAGCGCTTGTGTTTTTCGCAGTGGAGAGCGGGTCGTAGTTCCGACAGTGACTATCGCCCCCTCACTTCTGTTTCGGACGAGTGTAGGTCCCTTTTCTTATCTATTCTTCCGGAGCAAGACAGGCTGGCTTTCTTATCTCTTGCGCGATTAGCTCCAGACGTAAGGCGCGCAGAGGCTGCTAGCGTTTCCTCTGAGCTTGTGTCGTCGTTCGGCTTGCGTTGGTCAGGCGAGCCAGTTCAAGGTGGGCCAGACAGATTGCAGGTTCTCAATGCAACTGGTTTGCCTGATTTTTTCCCCTTCCTGCTGCGAGGGCGGCACAGATCGAGGCTATTCTAGCGGACCTTTGGTGTTGTATCGATCCCCTTTTTCTTGACTTAGCGGTTGATGGCTTGGTGTATGGGGCCAATCTATGCTTCAACGGCGATCGTGATCGCACTCTCATTGTGCCCAGCTATGCGTCTGCCACCGGTCAGCATGCATTTGTGCAAGCTCAGCTTGACAGCGAGATTGCGAAAGGTTGGCTCGCTGGTTGGTTTTCTTCTCCTCCTTTCCCTGCGTTCCGGTCCCCCCTTTGGGCACAGTTGCTAAGGACGGCGGGTCAGACCTGCGTATCATCGTAGACTCCTCCGCTGGGGGTGAGGGCAGTCTCAACGGCGGTTCTGCGCCTCTGTTTCGTACATTCCCGTCGTGGCCGCGTGTTTGTAACACGATTTATCGCGCTCACTCCGCCGCTCGTGGTGACACGGGAGGCAAGCGCGCTTGGATGATTAAATTTGATGTCGAAGCTGCGTTTCGGCAGATCCCGATTCGCCCACAAGACTGGCCTCTTTGCGTTCTTCATTGGGCCGAGAGGTGGGCGGTACCACTGAGGCTTACTTTCGGGGCGCGTGTGTCTCCAGGCATCTGGGAGCGTTTCGGTTTCATTCTCGAAGCGTTACTAAGGCTGTGGCTTCCCGGTTGGGTGTGCCTTTTGCGCTGGGTGGATGACTTCCTGCTTGCGTTCGCCGCGACGGAGGCGGAGGCTGCGGTCGTCCTTGATCTCTGCGTTTTCGTGGCAGAGCGTTACGGTTTTCCCTTGAAGGCTTCCAAGCTCCTAGGTCCTGCCGAGGAGATGGAGTTCATCGGCTGGAGTTTCCGTATTTCGACAGAGTTAGAGTTTCCTCTCCTCTCGCTTCCTGCTCGCAGGAGAGAAGGCTTTATGCGTTCCTGCGACTCGACCATGCGGGTGCCGTCTAGGAAGGGGCTGGAGAAGTTATTGGGGAAGTGTCGTTCCCTGTCAGCTGTTTTTTTAGACATGTTGCCCGATCAGCGGATCGTGCATGCATTTTTGATGTCTCTGCCGTCAGCGCGGCCTACCATCGCGCAGTTGCCTCTTCCGGTGGCGGTGCGTGGCGCCATTCTTCGGCTGCAGGCTTTTGTGGCAGCTGCTCCTTCAACTATTAATCTGCGGCCATGCACTCTGGCGTCCTTAGCTGACCACGCGGGCGACAGGCCCGCTTGCTGCTGCGGTGGTTGGGGTTGGCACGGGGTGTGGACTCCGTGGCACGTTGAGCATCTCTTGCGTCGCAGGCCTGACGTTCCCCTTTCTCATTGGGAAGCAGTTTAGCCTTTCCCCGTCTTCCTTTCCATCCTGTGGCACTGATTTTTTTTCCCCCTTTTTCTTTCTTGGTCCGGTGTGTATAGTTCGCCGACGGGTTGATTGCGGCCACGTTGCGTGAGACAGAGTTGGGCAGGCGCGCCCGTCAGCTTCTTCCTGTCGCTACTGCTCTGATTTCGTTTGGGATTGCAGACTCTTCTAGGAACACGTATATGACGGGTGTGAGGTATTATCTGAGTTTCTTAACCTTTTACGGTCGTCATGACCTGGGTTTCCCTCCGTCGCCTCCGCTTCTTATTTTCTTCATGGCTTTCTTGTTCCTCATGGCCAGAGGTCGTCAGAGACAGGATTTTCACCGCACGGACAACAGCGTTCCCGGTGCGGCAGCTACGTCGCTCTTATCTTATCTATCCGGGGTCAGAAGTCTCTGTGTCGATCTGGGGGTAGACGTCAGTGCCTTTGCGTGTCCTAGAGTCGCTCGGGCTAAGCGGGCTCTCAAGAGGCTCCGCGCCAGAGCCACTAGAAGCAGATTGCCCATCACCATTCCTCTCGCGTGCAGACTGTTAGATGTCTTGGCTTCTTGCAGTGTGGGCGGAGGCGGCCCACTTGCACTCTCTGAGCGGTGCATCGCTATGCTTCGGGCAGCCGTTTGCGTAGGAATCTACGCACTTCTTAGGTCGGGGGAACTAGTCGCCAAGTCTCAGTCCGCCTCCTCTCCGCTCCGTCGGCGACACATTCTGTGGGACTCCCTTTGTCCCCCCAGATGGGTAGACATCGTCATCGACGCATCTAAGTCGGATTGGTGTAGAGCTGGCTGCACCCTTCGGGTTTTCCGGAACGGATCTCGTTCATGCCCTGTCGTCGCTCTCGAAGCTGTCTGGGCGTTGGCTGTTGATCAATCCCCTCTAGCATCTCTTCTTCAGGATGATAGAGGTAAACCACTTACTTACAGCTGGCTCCAGTCCTCGTTGCGGGCGCTTGTTCGTGGCGCTGGTTTGAATGGCTCGCTTTACGCGTCGCATAGCTTGCGCATTGGTGGCGCTACGTCTCTAGCTATGCTAGGTATAAGCCCCGATACTATCCGCCATATGGGCAGATGGAAGAGTCTCTCCGACCAGTTATATGTACGTATTACTGATGACGCTGTGCGCGCTGCGCAGGCTGGGTTAGGTGCGTTAGGTGGGGTACAGGGGCGGGTTAGGCGAGGATTAGGCTGGCAGGCGGAGATGTTTGGCGGCTGGCCTGTTGAACGAGCCATCGCGTGGTCTGAGGCCGACCTTGAAGATGTGGCGGCTCGTTTCAACGGCCAGTATGGCGGTCGTTAGCCGCCAAACATCATTAAAGTGGTCCGGCCGGGATGGGCCGCGAGGCCCGACCGGTCTTCCGCCAGCCAGTCGCATGTCGTCAGTGCAGTCTCCGGTCCGGGCCGGCCGCCGGCACAACACTGACAGCTCCCACGCTGTGGTGTTGAGCCAGGCCGGGCCGTACCACTACCGTTTCGTCTTCTATTCAGGCAGAGCGAGTTTTAACCAGTAGTTCTCTGAGCTGGTTCTCAGCTTTCCTTCGTACTCTACTTCGAGAAGCATTTTTTTTTCCCTTTTCCACCTTTCTCATTGTCTTTTCACTTTCCCTAGTTTTCGCTCGGTTTGTTGGCGGTCGTTAGCCGCCAAACATCATTAAAGTGGTCCGGCCGGATGGGCCGCGAGGCCCGACCGGTCTTCCGCCAGCCAGTCGCATTTCGTCAGTGCAGTCTCCGGTCCGGGCCGGCCGCCGGCACAACACTGAAATTGGGAAAATTAGAAAATTTGCAAAATTAGGAAGTAGGGAAAGTCGAAGACAAATACAAAACCAAAGGATCGATGAACGAAGCATCGGAACCACAGTTACCGCCATCGGAACCGTTTCCTGTGAAGGGTACCTTCACTCAAGCCTTAACTTGGTTCCGCTGGTAACTGCGCGGGCCCAAAGAATAAAAGGCTAGTCAGGTGGCACCGCCGTCGGTTCTTTCGGTGGAGGAACATTCCGATGGTGGGGAATATCCTTTAGATCCTAATCCCAACGAAGGTGGAGGCACAGGCGGGACCTCAGTGACAGACGGAGGCGAAACCACAACTACTCTTCTATCCACATATCATTCATGCATACATACATACATACATACTTGGAACGCCCTGCGGGCGGGGGCTAGCTGCCACGTGCACTTTAGTGGCACAATGTGAAAACAAAAATGTATACTGAAACTTACTAGAATAAATACTAGAAATGCTAGAAATGTAACTTCGAATTCAAGTGTACACGTACATGTACATGTAAACCCTTAAATTAAAGTTGACTTACGTATTCTACTACTAGTACGTATACTACTAGTACTATATTATATATATAGCTAGCTATAGCTATAGCTAGTACTACGTATCTGCGTATACAGTACAATACTAGTACTAGTACTAGTAGTGGTACTACGTACATACTATGCAGGCCCATCCGGTATATAATGGCATGCGCAATACTTACCCTTAAGCTTCGAATTCCTGTCTGCCGGTTACTAGAGTCCTTGGTCTGGAGATTACGGAGTTCCTATTTTAGGTATTCCTCATGATCAGTCTTCATATTAATATCGTTAGAACTTGAACGTGACAGTTATCTGTTATTAAATATCCTACTATC
>WBZZ01001078.1:300000-302500 GCA_019918135.1 Paulinella micropora | reverse complement strand
CCCCTATAATGACGTTTTTGTCTCCGCCGTTAATCGCGCGCAGCGCAAGGGCTAAACAGGCAACCAACTCCTGACCATGGCTGATGAAGTCGGGGCGTGATGCAAAGGGTTGATGAAGTCGGGGTTGTAGAAGGTAACTCACGACGAGCGTGAACTCCTGAAACCTCGACTTGCGTGTGACATCATCTCCTTAGGGCACACGCTCCTGGGGAGTGTTCTAGTGTTGTCCCGTATAGTTCAAAAGGGCTCGGCTACCTTTCGGCTTGAACTGGGCACAGACACCAACCACAGCGAGACAGTGGTTGGTGTGCAGCTTGGCCGGTGCTGAAAGTTCTTGTCCGGGGGTAGTATAGGAGGCAATGGCTTTTCAAGCTAAGCCACGCCCATAGACTAAAGATTATCTATCTATCTATCTATCTATCTATCTATCTATCTATCTATCTATCTATCTATCTATCTATCTATCTATCTATCTATCTATCTACCTATCTATCTATCTATCTATCTATCTACCTACCTACCTACCTACCTACCTACCTATCTATCTATCTATCTATCTATCTATCTATCTATCTATCTATCTATCTATCTATCTATCTATCTATCATTCTATCTATCATATATCTATCTATCTATCTATCTATCTATCTATCTATCTATCTATCTATCTATCTATCTATCTATCTATCTATCTATCTATCTATCTATCTATCTATCTATCTATCTATCTATCTATCTATCTATCTATCTATCTGTCTGTCTGTCTGTCTGTGTCTGTCTGTGTCTGTCTGTCTGTCTGTCTGTCTGTCTATCTATCTATTTATCTACCTACCTACCTACCTGCCTGCCTACCTACCTACCTGCCTGCCTGCCTACCTACCTACCTACCTACCTACCTTACCTACCTGCCTTCCTACCATCATACCTACCTACCTACCTACTCACCTACCTAGCTAGCTAGCTACCTGCCTACCTACCTACCCCTAGCTACCTAGCTACCTAGCTACCTACCTACCTAGCTACATAGCTACCTATCTACCTACCTAGCTACCTATCTACCTACCTAGGTACTTAACAGTGTGGTAGCGCTCTTGACCTACCTACCTACCTACCTACCTACCTACCTACCTACCTACCTACTTTTCTACCCTTACCTACCTAGCTACCTAGCTACCTATCTACCTACCTAGGTCCTCCACAGTGTGGTGGCGCTCTTGACCTACCTACCTACCTACCTACCTACCTACCTACTTACCTACTTACCTACCTACCTACCTACCTACCTACCTAGCTACCTACCTCCCTATCTACCTACCAAGGTACTTCACAGTGTGGTGGCACTCTTGACCTACCTTTCTACCTACCTACCTACCTACCTACCTACCTGTCTACCTACTTACCTAGCTACCTACCTACCTACCTATCTACCTACCAAGGTACTTCACAGTGTGGTGGCACTCTTGACCTACCTACCTACCTACCTACCTACCTACCTAGCTACCTACCTACCTAGCTACCTACCTACCTAGCTACCTACCTACCTATCTACCTACCAAGGTACTTCACAGTGTCGTGGCGCTCTTGACCTACCTACCTACCTACCTACCTACCTACCTACCTACCTTTCTACCTACCTAGGTACTTCACAGTGTGGTTGCGCTCTTGGACGCGGCGCTGGCCCTCGACACAGGAAGTGTGGTTGATCTATCTATCTATCTATCTATCTATCTATCTATCTATCTATCTATCTATCTATCTATCTATCTATCTATCTATCTATCTATCTATCTATCTATCTATCTATCTATCTATCTATCTATCTATCTATCTATCTACCTACCTATCTATCGATCTATCTATCTATCTATCTATCTACCTATCTATCTATCGATCTATCTATCCATCTACCTACCTACCTACCTACCTACCTACCTACCTACCTACCTATCCATCCACCCACCTACCTATCCATCCACCCATCCACCCACCCATCCACCCACCCACCCACCCACCCACCCACCCACCAACCAACCAACCCACCCACCCACCCACCCACCCACCTACCCACCCCTCCGACCCACCCACCCCTTCCGATCCACCCACCCACCCACCCACCCACCCACCCACCCACCCACCCATCCACCCATCCACCCACCCACCCACCCACCCATCCATCCATCCCATCCCATCCCATCCCATCCCATCCCATCCCATCCCATCCCATCCCATCCATCCATCTATCCATCCATCCATTTATCTATCAAACCTACCTTGCTGAAGGTTGAGGATCAAGGCGATGACTTCAACAGCTACCTACCTACCTTACCTACCTACCTACCTACCTACCTACCTATCTACCTACCTACCTACCTATGAACCTACCTACCTACCTATCTATCTATCTTTCTATAGGTGGATGATGAAAGCGTTGACTTCAACAGCTCTGTTGACATCATCCTCTACGCTTCTCGCCTAACTATCTTTCTATACATCTACCTAT
>WBZZ01001078.1:262500-267500 GCA_019918135.1 Paulinella micropora | reverse complement strand
ATAGCGACGGGAAGCACAATCCTGTTCCCTCAGGGTGCCCTTTCTCGCTTGTTGAGCCCGGAATAAAACCCACAGTGCTCTGTCGGTTTATACTAGACTGTCGAACAGTCTCGAAACTCCATCTGCTTACTGGGTCCTCTGTAATGGAGGTGGGAGCTCGTTCTGCAAGGGGCGCTTATGGAACGAGCCCTGGCCCCGCCTGGTACTAGGGAGCTTTGGTATCGCCTGTATCAGTCGCTTCCGTGCAAACATCACTGCTTAGCTGGGCATCAGGTTAATACTTTACCCACAGACTTCCTTGATTGACGAAATCAGAAGCTCCTTTTTTCTGACATTAGTCGATATCTCATCTATCTATCTATCTATCTATCTATCTATCTATCTATCTATCTATCTATCTATCTATCTATCTATCTATCTATCTATCTATCTATCTATCTATCTATCTATCTATCTATCTATCTATCTATCTATCTATCTATCTATCTATCTATCTATCTATCTATCTATCTATCTATCTATCTATCTATCTATCTATCTATCTATCTATCTATCTATCTATCTATCTATCTATCTATCTATCTATCTATCTATCTATCTATCTATCTATCTATCTATCTATCTATCTATCTATCTATCCTCACTTACTCCACGGAGCGAACCAAGGCCACTTGAGGTATCACTGACCCTCCCTTGGGCTTGGTTTTTTTGAAATGGGTGCCATCTGTCGACAGACAGAGAATTAGGGGATGGTGTGGGTGTGCTGGGCCCGTGGTGGGGTGCCTTATGTGTGCCTAGCCATACGCCCATAAGTCACATGCCGAAATAGCGACGGGAAGCACAATCCTGTTCCCTCAGGGTGCCCTTTCTCGCTTGTTGAGCCCGGAATAAAACCCACAGTGCTCTGTCGGTTTATACTAGACTGTCGAACAGTCTCGAAACTCCATCTGCTTACTGGGCCCTCTGTAATGGAGGTGGGAGCTCGTTCTGCAAGGAGCGCTTATGGAACGAGCCCTGGCCCCGCCTGGTACTAGGGAGATTTTGGTATCGCCTGTATCAGTCCCTTCCGTGCAAACATCACGGCTTAGCTGGGCATCGGGTTAATACTTTACCCACATACTTCCTTGGTTGACGAAATCAGAAGCTCCTTTTTTCTGACATTAGTCGATATCTCATCTATCTATCTATCTATCTATCTATCTATCTATCTATCTATCTATCTATCTATCTATCTATCTATCTATCTATCTATCTATCTATCTATCTATCTTTCTATCTATATCTAATCTATCCATCTAGGAATGTATGTATGTATGTATGTATGTATGCGAATGCATCGACCAGGGCAGGCAGATAGATAGATAGATAGATAGGCAGGCAGTGGTCAGTAGAAGTGTAGGAATGTATCTATGTATGTATGTACATGTACCCATGTATGTCTATGTATCTATATATGTATGCATCTAGGTATGTATGTAAAAACGTATGTATGTATGTATGTATGTATGTATGTATGCGAGTGTATCAGCCACGGCAGGCAGTGGTCAGTAGAAGTGTAGCAATGTATCTATCTATGTATCTATGTATCTATGCATGTATCTATCTATGTATGTATGTATGTCTATGTATCTATGTATGTATGTATCTAGGTATTCGTGTAAAAATGTATGTATGTATGTATGTATGTATGCGAGTGTATCAGCCACGGCAGGCAGTGGTCAGTAGAAGTGTAGGAATGCATCTATCTATGTATCTATGTATCTATGTATACATGTATGTATGTATATCTATGTATCAATGTATGTTATGGGTTGTAAAAATGTATGCATTTATGTATGTATGTAGTGTATGTATGTATGTATGTATGTATGTAGGTATTTATGTATGTATGTATGCATGTATGTAGTGTATGTATGTATGTATGTATGTCTGCATCAGTCACGGCATGTATGTAGTGTATGTATGCATGTATGTAGTGTATGTATATAGTGTATGTAGTGTATGTAGTGTATGTATAAATGTGTAGGAATGTGCAGATGTATGCAGTGTATGTAAGTATGTATGCATATGTATGTAGTGTATGTAAGTATGTATGTACGTATGTATTTATTCATGTATGTATGTACGTATGTACGTACGTACGTATGTGTACGTACGTATGTATGTATGTATGTATGTAAGTATGTATGTATGTATGTATGTATGTATGTATGTATGTAATGTATGTATGTATGTATGTATGTATGTATGTATGTATGTATGCATGCATGTATGTACGTATGTATTTATTCATGTATGTATGTACGTATGTATGTATGTATGTATGTATGTATGTAATGTATGTATGTAATGTATGTAATGTATGTGTATGTATGTATGTATGCATGCATGTATGTATTTCTGCATTTATGTATGTATGTATTTATGTATGTATGTAAGTATGTATGTATGTAATGTAATGTATGTATGTAATGTAATGTATGTATGTTTGCATGTATGCATGTATGCATGCATGCATGCATGCATGTATGTATGTATATGTGTATGTATGTATCTATATATGTATGTATATATGTATGTATATATGTATGTATGTATATATGTATGTATATATGTATGTATATATGTATGTATGTATGTATGTATGTATGTATGTATGTATGTCAGGTGGTGGGCTTTACACCTTGCCAGCGATGTACGCTACTCTTTAAAGAAAGGTATGTATGTATGTATATGTATGTATGTATGTATGTATGTATGTATGATGTATGTATGTATGTATGTATATTTACACCTTTTCAGCGATGAACGCTACTCTTTAAAGAAAGGTATGTATGTATGTACATGTATGTATGTATGTATGTATGTATGTATGTAGGTATGTATGTATGTATGCATATGTATGTATGTATGTATGTATGTATGTATTTATGTATGTATGTATGTATGTATGTATATTTGCACCTTGTCAGCGATGTGCGATATTCTTTAAAGAAAGGTATGTATGTATATATTTATGTATGTATGTATGTATGCATGCATGTAATGTATGTAATGTATGTATGGTATGTATGTATGTATGTATACATGGGTGTATGTATGTATATTAAGGTATGATAAACCTGTAGTGTCTCTTTCAGCGGCACCTTCTTATGTAATGTATGTATGTATGCAATGTATGTATGTAATGTATGTATGTATGTATGTATGTATGTATGTATGTATGTACATTAGGACAACCTTTCACGGGTGTTCGGCGGCAACCGTTTCCCACCTGGTGGCAAAGAGGATTTGGGAAACCCTACCCAATGGTCGATAGATAGATAGATAGATAGATAGATAGGTAGGTAGGTTGGTAGATAGATAGATAGATAGATAGATAGATAGATAGATAGATAGATAGATAGATAGTCGTCGGCAACCGTTTCCCACCTGGTGGCAAAGAGGATTTGGAAAGCCCTACCCGATGGTTGATAGATAGGTAGATAGATAGATAGATAGATAGATAGATAGATAGATAGATAGATAGATAGGTAGATTGATAGATAGGTTTCCTACCTGGTGGCAAAGAGGATTTGGGAAACCCTTCCCAATGGTCGATAGATAGATAGATAGATAGATAGATAGATAGATAGATAGATAGATAGATGGATAGATAGATAGATAGATACAACCGTTTCCCACCTGGTGGCAAAGAGGGTTTGGGAAACCCTATCCAAGGGTCGATAGATAGATAGATAGATAGATAGATAGGTAGATAGATAGATAGATAGATAGATAGATAGATAGAGATAGAGAGATAGAGAGATAGCAACCGTTTCCGACCTGGTGGCAAAGAGGGTTTGGAAAGCCCTACCCCATGGTCGATAGATAGATAGATAGACAGATAGATAGATAGATAGGTAGATAGGTAGATAGGTAGGTAGGTAGGTAGGTAGATAGATAGATAGATAGGTAGATAGATATTTTAATAGACAGATAGCTAGATAGATAGATGGATAGATAGATAGATAGATAGATAGATAGATAGATAGAGGCTTCAGGAAGCCCTACCCAATGGTCGACCTACCTACCCACCTTACCTATCTACCTACCTATCTACCTACCTATCTACCTACCTATCTACCTACCTATCTACCTACCTACCTACCTACCTACCTACCTACCTACCTACCTACCTACCTACCTAGAGGCTTTGGGAAGCCCTACCCCATGGTTGACCTACCCACTCTACCTATCTACCTACCTATCTACCTATCTACCTACCTATCTACCTACCTATCTACCTACCTATCTACCTATCTGCCTACCTATCTACCTATCTACCTACCTACCTACCTACCTACCTACCTACCTAGAGGCTTTGGGAAGCCCTACCGAATGGTCGACCTACCTACCCACCATACCTACCTACCTACCTATCTACCTACCTATCTACCTATCTACCTACCTACCTACCTACCTACCTACCTGCCAACCTACCTACCTACCTACCTACCTACTTACCTAGAGGCTTTGCGAAGCCCTACCCAATTGTTGACCTACCCACCCTACGTACCTACCTACCTACCTATCTACCTACCTACCTACCTACCTACCTACCTACCTAGAGGCTTTGCGAAGCCCTACCCAATTGTTGACCTACCCACCCTACGTACCTACCTACCTACCTATCTACCTACCTACCTACCTACCTACCTACCTACCTAGAGGGTTTGAAAAGCCCTACCCAATGGTCGACCTACCTACCCACCCTACCTACCTACCTGCCTATCTATCTATCTACCTACCTATCCACCTACCTACCTATCTACCTACCTACCTACCTAGAGGCTTTGGGAAGCCCTAGCCCATGGTTGATCTACCCACCCTACCTATGTACCTACCTATCTACCTATCTATCTATCTATCTACCTACCTATCTACCTACCTACCTATCTACCTACCTATCTGCCTACCTACCTACCTACCTACCTACCTACCTACCTACCTACCTAGAG
>WBZZ01001078.1:192500-200000 GCA_019918135.1 Paulinella micropora | reverse complement strand
ACCTTACCTTTCTACCTTACCTTCTACCTTACCTTTCTACCTTACCTTTCTACCGTACCTTTCTACCTTACCTTTCTGCCTTACCTTTCTACCTTACCTTTCTACCTTACCTTTCTACCTTACCTTTCTACCTTACCTTTCTACCTTACCTTTCTACCTTACCTTTCTACCTTACCTTTCTACCTTACCTTCTAACTTACCTTTCTACCTTACCTTTCTACCTTACCTTTCTACCTTACCGTTCTACCTTACCTTTCTACCTTACCTTTCTACCTTACCTTTCTACCTTACCTTTCTACCTTACCTTTCTACCTTACCTTTCTACCTTACCTTTCTACCTTACCTTTCTACCTTACCTTTCTACCTTACCTTTCTACCTTACCTTTCTACCTTACCTTTCTATCTTACCTTTCTACCTTACCTTTCTACCTTACCTTTCTACCTTACCTTTCTACCTTACCTTTCTACCTTACCTTTCTACCTTTCTACCTTACCTTTCTACCTTACCTTTCTACCTTTCTACCTTACCTTTCTACCTTACCTAGCATTCGACCCGACCGTCAACACGGTGCTCGAGACGTCGTACCTCAAGGGTGACTTGTACCGACTGGGCCAGCTGACTTGGACCGACCCTGAGAACGGACAACGGTCCAGCTAGCTAGCTATCTATCTATCTATCTATCTATCTATCTATCTATCTATCTATCTATCTATCTACCTACCTATCTATCTATCTATCTATCTATCTATCTATCTATCTATTTATCTATCTATCTATCTATCTATCTATCTATCTACCTACCTATCTATCTATCTATCTATCTATCTATCTATCTATCTATCTATCTATCCATCCATCCATCCATTTATCCATCTATCCATCCATCCATCCATCCATCCATCTATCTATCTATCTATCTATCTATCTATCTATCTATCTATCTATCTATCTATCTTATCTATCTATCTATCTATCGACAGGCGCAGTTTGTGGCGTAGTACTATTAAGAAAACCGCCACCGAGATTACAGGAATGTACACTTCGGTATCTATCTATTCTATTCTGTTCTATCTATCTATCTATCTATCTATCTATCTATCTATCTATCTATCTATCCATCCATTCATCCATCCATCCATCCACCTACCTACCTACCTACCTACCTACCTACCTACATACCTACCTACCTTTTACTCTCTCTCTCCCTCTCTCTCTCCCTCAATCCCTTCTAGGAGCCGGGCACCGGACGTAATATGCACGTACGTCGCCGAGGTCTCCTTTCATACATACATACATACATACATACATACATACATACATACATACGTACGTACGTAATATGCACGAACGTCGTTGAGGTCTCCTTTCATACATACATACATACATACATACATACATACATACGTACATACATACATACATAGTCGACCTTGTCAATGTGCCGTACGAACCTATCTATCGATCTATCTATCTATCTATCTATCTATCTATCTATCTATCTATCTATCTATCTATCTATCTATCTATCTATCTATCTATCTGACATACTCTCATTTCGTTCATCGGACAAGAAGTGCCCCGAAAGAACCAACCGAAAGAAGAAAACGCCTGGTATTGCCATCAACACCAAGCGAATGGAAAGGCATTGAAGAAGAACTCCAATCCGCACTCCCTCTCATCCTCCCCTCCTCTCTCATCAAATGCCTGTCGTGTGACGAAGCAGTAGCGAAATTTGAAAGATATCTCTACGACTTCATATCACAACGGGTACCTCAAACAAAAACAGAAGAACAAACTCATGAGCGAAAAAACCGCCACGTAATCCGGCTCCAAACAGAACTCACGCAAAACCGACAAAAAAAACTGGTCCAGACATCTGCGAGATCTCAAAAGGGCAGGTTCAATTCCAGCTGCTGTTGCAAAAAGCCTGCAAAAAACTTGGCGAGTACTATTGAAGACCGGTAACCGCCTCCGCCGTCGTCTCAAGGAAGCAACTTTAAGCTCCGCTCAACGACAAGCAAATACACGCTTCCGAACTGACCCTCATAAGTTTGCCAAAAATCTGTTTCATCCCCCCTCAACCCAGACCACTTCCTCCCTATCCAAAGAAGACTGTGATTCCTACTTTCCCAACCTATACAAAGACGCTAATCGTGAACAAACCTACGTGCCCTTACCTGAAATGGTTCGCCCACCTCTACCACATGTCCCCTTTGACCTCAAGCCACCGTCCTTCTTGGAAACCAAAAGATCTGTGCTCGCTAAGCGTAATGGTGCAGCCCCTGGCAGAGATGGTATTAGCTACCTTGTTTACAGGAGACTTCCCACCGCTTTATCTTTCTTACACAAACTCATTGTCAAGTGTTGGACAACTGATGTAGCTAACAGCTGGGCCCACGCTGCTATCTCCCTCCTTCATAAGGACGGCGATCCACTTCAGGCCTCAAACTATCGTCCGATTGCTCTGACAAACTGCTGGGGAAAGGTATTTTTCTCTTTGTGGTCAAAACGCCTAGAGAGTTTTCTGCTGGATAACAAATATTTTGACAGAGCAAAACAAAAGGGTTTCCTCCGTAACGTTGCAGGATGCCCCGAACACATTGCTACCACAAAGGCTACCATCAGAAATGCAAAAGATCACTATCGCCAACTGGTCATAGCATGGATTGACCTATAAAACGCTTTTGGAAGCGTAAATCACAACTTGATCCAGTTCGCTCTCTGGTGGTACCACGTGCCCCCTATGTTTGCACGCATAATCTTCTTATATTACGAACTCTTAGTAGCCACAATCGAAGGGAAAGAATGGTCATCAGAACCCTTCGTTTTTGCTGTGGGCGTCTTTCAAGGATGCTGCATCTCTCCTCTCCTTTTCAATATAGTTTTCAATCTACTACTTGACCTCCTATCATCGTTGACCAAAAACAACGGTTACCATTTCAAACATAAGACCTCAACGGATGAAATAATCGTGCACGAAGCTGCCTATGCTGACGATCTCAAACTACACAGCCGATCCACGAAACACTGTCAATCGTCCATCAACATGATAGACAAATTTCTGTCATGGACCAGAACAATGGCCGCGAAACCGCCCAAATGCAAAAGCCTTGCTTTCAAATATTGGACTAAAGCCGACGACCATAAGGGTCTCAAACGATTAATGCCGATTTCGTTCCCACCTTTCGACCCCGCCCTTACTATTACTGGCAAACCAATTAACTTCATCGCTGACAAGCCTTTCAAAGACCTCGGATGGATTGTCTACCATGACCTCAGCGAAAACGAACAACGAGCAGAAATCCAAAAGAAGTTCATTCTTTCTATGCAAGCCATCGATAGCTGCTCGATCAATGGCTTTATGAAACTTTGGCTCTACCAGCACTATGCTGTCCAGTCACTTGCCTGGCCATTTCTCATTTATGACCTCTGCTTATCTTTCGCCAAAACCCTTGAGAAAATTGCGACCCGCTTCCTCAAAAAATGGGTCAATATCTACAAAAGAGCTCTGGTCTCCTGCCTTTACCGCCCACGCTCGAAATTCTGTCTACAGCTCCAGTCCATCGTCTCTTTTTACCAGCGACTTCAAATCAACCGTGCTCACATGCTGAAGTACTGCCAAGATAAACACCTCTCGTCCATCTATGCGATGAACCTGACGAAACACGAAACGTTTCGAACTATATGGAAACCAGAGCCTGTGCTCGAAAAGCTTGAGGCACAAGTTGATTTTGAATTCAAACATCGAGGCCAATCCGATCATATCGGACTTGGCCATGGTCGCTACCCAAAAGAACATTCCATCACAGACCGCAAAGACAGGATTTTAGAATTAGCTGCTGAGACAATACTTGAGGCAACCACAGTGCATGACATGGACAAAGCCATGCAAGGGTGCTTTCTTCGTTTTGAAGACGCATGCCCCTTTGACCTCTCCTGGGCTCGCCTCATCGGAACCCGTAATCCCCGCTTAATCTCTTGGGTCATCAATGCAAGCACAAACTCGGTTATTACCCCCGACCTTAGACGTCTGTGGGGAATCATTCCCAACAACAAGTGTGCTCTCTGTTCTGGTCAAGCACATCTATGTCACATCCTCTCCGGTTGCCATGTTGCCCTCAAACAAGGCCGTTATACCTGGCGTCACGACTCTGTGCTCTGCACTTTTGAAGCTCCCCTTCAAAAACACATCGAGAGCCATAACAAACGCTCCCGTATAGACGAAAATGAATCAAAGTCTATGTTTGTGAAAGAGGGCGAGCAGAAGTCTAAAGGGCAGTCATTTCATCGTCCATGCCTGCTTGACACCGCAAACGATTGGCAGCTCCAAACCCAGTACACCGGTTCTGAGCAAGCCTTTCCTGTCCACATCTGTGTCACTGACGTCCGCCCCGATGTTGTTGTCTGGTCATTGTCTACCAAGATATGTATACTGATCGAGCTCACGTGCCCGGTCGAGGAAAACATCCTTGATGCACGAGCCTACAAGACTAACCGATATAATGGGCTCAAATCTCAAATCGAGGACAACGGATGGACCTGCCACCTTCGACCAATCGAATGCGGGGCTCGCGGCATGGTATCGTTCTCTGTTCATCGATGTTTCCGCGCCTTGGGTTTTTCCCATCCCCAATCCAAATCCCTTTCCTTCAAGCTATCGTCCTGCGTAGCTCGTTGCTCTTTTGCGATCTATCGCTCCTGTGCAGTCAAAAATTGGACTAATCTTCCTCTAGTCCGTATCGGTGACTGCATTCCGTCAGAGCCGTCCAGTGTTGCATAGCCCGGGCTAGGTCCCTTCAGGGGTTTAGGCCTCATACAATGTCATCATTGTAGCTTGCGCAAGCTTACGGTGCTCAAAACACTTGGACTAACGGCTTCCTTTTCTTTCTCTTCTTCCTTATCCTCCCCACTCTCCATTCCTAGATTGCCTTTTTCTTCAACGTCCTTCCTCCTCTTCTTTTTTCCAGAACACAGTCTACCCGTGATTCCCATCCCGGACACATGCACAGTACACAAATTACTGTTTGATGTGAAACTGCGTTCCTTTGCAAGGACTATATTCCTTTGCGACATCGCATCTATCTATCTATCTATCTATCTATCTATCTATCTATCTGTCTATCTGTCTATCTGTCTATCTATCTATCTATCTATCTATCTATCTATCTATCTTCTATCTATCTATCTAGCTATCTATCTATCTATCTATCTATCTACATAGGCGACCTTGTCAACGTCCCTTACGAACCAAAACCAAAGCCGGAAGAAGAAGAGGTTCTATATATATAAATAGATAGATAAGACAGACGGATAGGTAGATAGATAGATAGATAGATAGATAGATAGATAGATAGATAGATAGATAGATAGGTAGATATACAGATGGATAGATAGATAGATAGATAGATAGATAGATAGATAGATAGATAGATAGATAGACAGATAGATAGATAGAGAGATAGATAGATAGATAGATAGATAGATAGATATAGAGAGAGAGAGATAGATAGATAGATAGATAGATAGATAGATAGATAGATAGATAGATAGATAGATAGATAGATAGATAGATAGATAGATAGATAGATAGATAGATAGATAGGACGAACCCAAGGCAAAGCCGCGAGAAGAGGAGGTCATCTCTAGATAGATAGATAGATAGATAGATAGATAGATAGATAGATAGATAGATAGATAGATAGATAGATAGATAGATAGATAGATAGATAGATAAATAGATAGATAGACAGACAGATAGATAGACAGATAGATAGATAGATAGATAGATAGATAGATAGATAGATAGATAGATAGATAGATAGAAAGAAGAGTTGTTTCTAATCATTTCTACGCAACCCAGAAAGCCCTGGTTCAGGGGCCACTTTCTGGGTTTTTTTCTTCCTGAAAAGGCCTGGCGTGTGGTGCCACATGCCACTTTCTGGGTTTTTTTCTTCCTGAAAAAGCCTGGGCCTATGGTGGCCACTTTCACCTCCAGAACCCGGAAATCTGGGTAGTGTAGAAGGGCCTATATCTGTATGTTTTACCTACCTACCTACCTACCTATTTCTAGGAGTTGAAGGCATTTTATGTATGTATGTATGTATACATTTACATACATACATACATACATACATACATACATACAGACATACATGCATACATACATACATGCATACATACACACATGCATACATACATACATACATGCATACATACCCACCAACGTGTAGGAACTGAAGAGGTTGATGAAGACGGCGGAGCAAAAGGTCATTTATGTATGTATGTATGTATGGAGGATGTAATGTATGTATGTTATGTATGTTATGTATGTATGTTATGTATGTTACGTATGTTATGTATGTTATGTATGTTTTGTATGTTATTTATGTATGTTATGTATGTATATATGTATATATGTATGTATGTTTTATGTATGTATGTATGTATGTATGTATGTATGTATGTATATATGCATGTATGTATGCATGTATGTATGCATGTATGTATGCATGCATGCATGTATGCATGTATGTATGTATGTATGTATGTATGTATATATGTATTTTTGTTATGTGTGTTATGTATGTATGTATGTATGTATGTATGTATGCATGTATATATGCACGCATGCATGTATGCATATATGTATGTATGTATGTATGTTTGTATGTTTGTATGTAAGCATGTATGTATGTTTGTGCAGAAACTGATGATGGACGAGATGAAGAAGCAGAGGATTGGCAAAGACGTCGAGGTCATGTGTACATACATACATACGTACATACATGCATACATATATACATACATACATACATACATACATACATAAGAGATGAAGAAGCAGCGGGTTGGCAAAGACGTAGAGATGATACATACATACATACATACATACATACGTAGAAGTCTTACCCACTACGGACAGATAAAGATATATATAGATAGATAGATAGATAGATAGATAGATAGATAGATAGATAGATAGATAGATAGATAGATAGATAGATAGATAGATATAGATAGATAGATAGATGAGATATCGACTAATGTAAGAAAAAGGAGCTTCTGATTTCGTCAACCAAGGAAGTCTGTGGGTAAAGTATCAACCCGATGCCCAGCTAAACCGTGATGTTTGCACGGAAGGGACTGATACAGGCGATACCAAAATCTCCCTAGTACCAGGCGGGGCCAGGGCTCGTTCCATAAGCGCCCCTTGCAGAACGAGCTCCCACCTCCATTACAGAGGACCCAGTAAACAGATGGAGTTTCGAGACTGTTCGACAGTCTAGTATAAACCGACAGATAGATAGATAGATAGATAGATAGATAGATAGATAGATAGATAGATAGATAGATAGATAGATAGATAGATAGATAGATAGATAGGTGGATAGATAGACAGACAGATGGATGGATAGATAGATAGATAGATGGATAGATAGATAGATAGATAGATAGATAGATAGATAGATAGATAGATAGATAGATAGATAGATAGATAG
>WBZZ01001078.1:182500-185000 GCA_019918135.1 Paulinella micropora | reverse complement strand
TACTTACCTGGCTTACTTACTGACTTACTTAACTTGCTTACTTACTGACTTACTTAACTTGCTTACTTACTGACTTACTTAACTTGCTTACTTACTGACTTACGTACTTCGGCTCGTTCTACACCCCACACCTCAAATTTCCGGACGCGGGTCCAAAAGTGGCACCACAGGCCAGGCGTTGTCAAGAAGCAAAAGCCCAGAAAGTGGCACCAGAAACCCGAAATTCGGGCGGCGTAGAACGCAACTCTTACTTACTTACTTACTTACTTACTTACTTACTTGCTTGCTTACTTACTTCCTTGCTTGCTCTTGCACTTACTGACTTACTTACTTACTTACTTACTAACTTACTAACTTACTTACTTACTTACTTGCTTACTTTCTTCCTTGCTTGCTCTTGCACTTACTTACTTACTTACTTACTTACTTACTTACTTACTTACTTACTTATTCAATTACTTAATTACTTACTTACTTACTTACCTACCTACTTGCTTACTGACTTACTTACTTACTTACTTATCTACTCACTTGCTTGCTTGCTTTCTTGCTTACTTGCTTACTTACTTACTTACTTACTTGCTTACTTTTTTACTTACCTACTTACTTACTTACATGTTTGCTTGCTTGCTTACTTACTTACTTACTTACTTACTTACTTACTTACTTACTTACTTACTTACTTACTAACTAACTAACTAACTAACTTACTTACTTACTTACTTACTTACTTACTTGCTTACTTACTTACTTGCTTACTTATGCTTGCTTGCTTGATTGCTTGCTTGCTTACTTACTTACTTACTTACTTACTTACTTGCTTGCTTACTTACTTACTGACTGACTGACTGACTTACTTACTTACTTATTGGCTTGCTTACATACCTACTTACTTACTGACTTACTTACTGACTTACTTACTGACTCACTGACTTAACTCTTACTTACTTACTCACTTAGGACTATGGATGCATCCACTCGCTCCGCGCTGGTGCAGAAGGTTACTTGTTATGTTATGTTATGTTATGTTATGTTATATCTTATGTTATATTATGTAATTTTACTTTATGTTATGTTATGTTATGTTATGATATGTTATGTTATGTTATGTTATGTTATATTATGTTATGTTGTGTTATTTTATGTTATGTTATGACACGTTACGTTACGTTACGTTACGTTATGTTATGTATGTCATGTTATGTTATGCTATGTTATGTATGCTATGCTATGCTAAGTTATGTTATGTTATGGTTGTGTTATGTTACGTTACGTTATGTTATGTTATGCTATGTTACGTTACGTAATGTTATGTTATGTTATGTTATGTTATGTCATGCCATGTTATGTTACGTTATGTTATGTTATGTTATGTCATGTCTTATGTATGTTATGTCATGTTATGTAATGTTATATTATGTTATGTCATGCCATGTCATGTTTTGCTATGTTATGTTATGTGTTGTCAGGTTATGCCAGGTTATCGTATGTCATGGTCATGCCATGTTACGTTACGTTACGTTACGTAACGTTACATTACCGTTACGTTACCGTTACGTTACAGTTACGATACCGTTACGGTTATGTTACGGTTACGTTACCGTTACGTTATATTCAGGCCAAGGCGGCGTTAGAGGCTAAGAGAGAGTTTCCCTTTGTTTCCATCGTAGTGGTATACACACACACACGCATATATATTTATATATATATATATAGATAGGTAGATAGATAGATAGATAGATATGTAGGTAGGACGAAAGCAGGCGTATATATATATATATATATATATATATATATATATATATATATATAGGACGAAAGCAAGCGTAAGAAAGAACAACCAGTGACACTAACCTTGGAAGAGGAATCAGGTATATGTATGTATGTATGTATGTAAAAATGTATGTATGTATGTAATGTATGTAATGTATGTAATGTCTTGTATGCAATGTATGCAATGTATGTAATCTATCTAATCTATCTAATCTATGTAATCTATGTAATCTGTGTAATCTATGTAATGTATGTAATCTATGAAATATATGTAATGTATGTAGTGTATGTATGTGATGTATTTGATGTATGTATGTATGTATGTAAGCATGTAAGCATGTAATGTATGTAATGTATGTAAAGTATGTAAAGTATGTAATGTATGTATGCATGTAGGCATGGAAATATGTATGTATGCATCTATGTATGTAATGCATCTATGTATGTATGTATGTATGTATGTATGTATCTTAGATGATCCTGAGTCTAGCAAGAAGGACAAGTCCAAGGTCTGTCTGTATGTATGTATGTATGTGTGTATGTGTGGATGCATGCATGTATGTATGTATGCATGTATGTATGTATGTATGTATGTATGTATTTATGTATGTATTTACGTTTTGACGTACATATGTACCTACGTGCATACCTATGCATGCATGCATGTATGTATGTATGTATGTATGTATGTATGTATGTATGTATTTACGTCCATACCTATGTACGT
>WBZZ01001078.1:162500-165000 GCA_019918135.1 Paulinella micropora | reverse complement strand
CTGAGCCCCTAGCCCCTAACCCCCTAACCCGTAACCCCCTAACCTATTCCCTATCCCTATCCCTATCGTATCCAATCCTATCCTATCCTATCCCTATCGTATCCAATCCTATCCTATCCCATATAATCCTATCCTTTCCTATCCTTTCCTATCCTATCCAATCCTATCCTATCCTATCTCATCCCATCCTATCCTATCCTATCCTGTCCTTTCCTATCCTTTCCTATCCTATCCAATCCTATCCTATCCTATCTCATCCTATCCTATCCTATCCTATCCTATCCTATCCTATCCTTTCCTATCCTTTCCTATCCTATCCTTATGCTAGGTCTACCCCCGAACACGTCGTTGGCACCATCCAGGGTGGTGGTCCACAATTCTTGGTCTCAATTTGCCCCATCTGCTGCCTTTATTTCCCCATCTACTGCCTTTATTGCCCATCTATTGCCTTTATTACCCTATCTATTGCCTTAATGTCCCGTCTACTGCCTTTTTTGCCCCGTCTATTTTTTTTTAAATATATATATATATATATATATATATATATATATATATATATATATATATATATATATATTTATATACATATTTTTTATGTTGTGGTCCAATATACTGCCCCCTTTCTTGTGTCGCAGGTGTCCATGTCCCAGTTGCTTGACTCGGTGCTGACACCGGCAGAGAAGTCCGAGCTGGAGGAGCATAGCCTAGGACAGTCTGGCCTGCTGACGGTCTATCTATCTATCTATCTATCTATCTATCTATCTATCTATCTATCTATCTATCTATCTATCTATCTACCTACCTACCTATCTATCTATCTATCCATCCATCCATCCATCTATCTATCTACCTACCTAGGTGGTGGGCGACTACGCGGAAGGACGCGCGGCTCTGGTACTTACTTACTTACTTACTTACTTACTTACTTACTTACTTACTTACTTACTTACTTACTTACTTACTTACTTACCTACCTACCTACCTACCTACTTAACTTAACTAAGCTCACTTACTTACTTACTTTCTTACTTACTTTCTTACTTACTTTCTTACTTACTTTCTTACTTACTTACTTACTTAGGGCACTAACGACTCGATGCTGCGCGCGCTGTCCAGCTCACCACTACAGGTAGGACATAAGATAACATAACATAAATATCTACCTATCTGTCTGTCTGTCTATCTGTCTGTCTATCTATCTATCTATCTTTCTCTATCTATCTATCTATCTCACTTGAGGTGTCACTGACTCCCTTGGGCTTGATGTTTTGAAATGGGTGCCATCTGTCGACAGACAGAGAATTAGGGGATGGTGTGGGTGTGCTGGGCCTGTGGTGGGGTGCCTTATGTGTGCCTAGCCATACGCCTATAAGTCACATGCCGAAATAGCGACGGGAAGCACAATCCTGTTCCCTCAGGGTGCCCTTTCTCGCTTGTTGAGCCCGGAATAAAACCCACAGTGCTCTGTCGGTTTATACTAGACTGTCGAACAGTCTCGAAACTCCATCTGCTTACTGGGCCCTCTGTAATGGAGGTGGGAGCTCGTTCTGCAAGGGGCGCTTATGGAACGAGCCCTGGCCCCGCCTGGTACTAGGGAGCTTTGGTATCGCCTGTATCAGTCCCTTCCGTGCAAACATCACGGCTTAGCTGGGCATCGGGTCAATACTTTATTCACAGACTTCCTTGGTTGACGAAATCAGAAGCTCCTTTTTTCTGACATTAGTCGATATCTCATCTATCTATCTATCTATCTATCTATTTATCTTTCTTTCTTTCTGTCTTTCTTTCTATCTATCTATCTATAACATAACAATCGCCACGGGTCGCATGTTCTGTCCAGCTCACAGCTATAGGTCAGGCTGTGCTGTCTGTCGGACTGTGTTTGTCTCTCTCTCTCTCTCTCTCTCTCTCTCTCTCTCTCTCTCTCTCTCTCTCTCACACACACACACACACACGCACTCACTCACTCACTCACTCACTCACTCCTCACTCACTCACTCACTCACACACACACACACAAACACTCTCTCTCTCTCTCTCTCTCTCTCTCTCACACACACACACACACACACACAGACACGCAACACTCACATACTTACTCTCTCTCTCTCTCTCTCTCTCTCTCTCCAGGACTTGGGCAGCTTCTGCGCTAATCAGACGCGAGCGGAGCGCGGCCAGAAGCCGGTCACATCTACAGACTTTATTGCCCCATCTACTGCCTTTTTTGCGTCATCTACTGCCTTTTTGTCCAATCTACTGCCTTTTTGCCCCCCCCAGGTTGACTCGCGCTTGCCGTTCGACCTGACACTGCACGACACGGCACGAACTGCTGTGGCTAAGTCCATGTTGAAGCGTATGAAAGACGATGTCTACGAGTGGGCGAAGACAGCCAATGGCAAACCATCACCTAAGCTCAAAGGATTACTGGATCAAACTTTTATCAGCTTTTTCCAGGACGAAGTACTTTCTCTCTTTCTCTCTCTCTCTCTCTATCTCTCTC
>WBZZ01001078.1:147500-150000 GCA_019918135.1 Paulinella micropora | reverse complement strand
CTACTCTACGACCCTCGCTTCCTAATCTTCGAGTTCACCTGGAATATACTACTCCGCAAAAAACAGGTTATCTATCTATATATCTATCTATCTATCTATCTATCTATCTATCTATCTATTTATCCGTCTGTCTGTCTATCTATCTATCTATCTATCTATCTATCCATCTATCTATCTATATCTATATCTATGTCTATATCTACATCTACATCTATATATATATATATATAGGTATATATATATATAGACATATATATAAATATATATATATATATATATATATATATTCTGTTATATCTCTTTATTTTCGAGTTCACCTGCAACACAATTGCGAAAGATTTTACATACATACATACATACATACATACATAAATACATACATACACATACATACATACATAAATACATACATACACATACATACATACATACATAAATACACACATACAAATAAACATACATACATACATACACATACATACATACATACATACATTCATACATACATACAGAAATATATACGTACATACATACATACGTACATACATACATACATACATACATACATACATTCATACGTACGCGTACATACATACATACATACATACATACATACATACATACATACATACATACATACATGCATACATACGCATACATTCATTCATAGATACATACATGCATACATGCATACATACATACATGCATACATATATACATGCATGCATACATATATTTATTGATAGGTGGAAATCGTCGATAATTTTGTTGAGGCTTTGTCCAAGGTATGTATGTTTATGTATGTTTATGTATGTTATGTATGATAGATAGATAGATAGATAGATAGATAGATAGATAGATAGATAGATAGATAGATAGATAGATAGATAGATAGATAGATAGATTAGATAGATAGATTAGATGCTTAGATAGGTTAGATAGATAGATTGGATAGATAGTTGGTTAGATAGATAGATAGATAGATAGATAGATAGATAGATAGATAGATAGATAGATAGATAGATAGATAGATAGATAGATTAGATTAGATTAGATTAGATTAGATTAGATTAGATTAGATTGGATTAGATTAGATTAGATTAGATTAGATTAGATTGGATTAGATTAGATTAGATTAATAGATAGATAAATAGATAGAGATAGATAGATAGATAGATAGATAGATAGATAGATAGATAGATAGATAGATAGATAGATAGATAGATAGATAGATAGATAGATAGATTAGATAGATAGATAGATAGATTAGATAGATAGATTACATAGATAGATTACATAGATAGGTTTGATAGATAGATTAGATAGATAGATTAGATAGATAGATAGATTAGATAGATAGATAGATAAAATAGATAGATTAGTTATGTATTTTATGTATTTTATGTATGTTATGTATGTTATGTTTTGTTGAGACTTTGTCCAAGGTATGTATGTTTATGTATGTTATGTATGTTATGTATGTATGTTATGTATGTTATGTATGTTATGTATGTTATGTATGTTAGTGTATGTTATGTATGTTATGTTATGTATGTTATGTATGTAATGTTTTGTTGAGACTTTGTCCAAGGTATGTATGTTATGTATGTTTATGTATGTTATGTATGATAGATAGATAGATAGATAGATAGATAGATAGATAGATAGATAGATAGATAGAGAGAGAGAGAGAGAGATTAGATAGATAGATTAGATAGATAGATTAGATTAGATAGATTAGATAGAGTAGATTAATAGATTAGATAGATTATTTTAGATAGATAGATTATTTTAGATAGATAGATTAGACAGATAGATGCGTTATGTATGATATGTATGATATGTTATGTATGTTATGTATGTTATGTATGTTATGTATGTTATGTATGTTATGTTTTGTGGTGACTTTGTCTAAGGTATGTATGTATGTATGCATGTATGTATGTATGTATGTATGTATGTATGTATGTTATGTATGTATGTTATGTATGTATGTATGAATGTATGTATTTATGTATGTATGTATGTATGTATGTATGTATGTATGTCTGTTTGTTTGTCTGTTTGTCTGTCTGTCTGTCTGTATGTCTGTATGTATGTATGTATGTATGTATGTATGCAAGGGCCGCTCGATGGTGAAGCAGATGATCATGGGGTATTATATTCATATCATATCATATCGTATCAAATTTTGCTCATATCACATATCATATTTTGGTCATATCATATCATGTCATAGCATGTTTCGATCATATCATATCATATCATATCATATATCATATCATATATCATATCATATATCATATCATATATCATATAATCATACATCATACATCATACATCATATATCATATATCATATATCATATATCATGTATCATATATCATATATCATATATCATATATCATATATCATATATCATACATCATACATCATATATCATACATCATACATCATATATCATATGTCATTTATCATATATCATATATCATATATCATA
>WBZZ01001078.1:62500-65000 GCA_019918135.1 Paulinella micropora | reverse complement strand
TAGGTACGGCGGCCTCGGGAAGCCGTTCTATGTATATATGTATGTATGTATGTATGTATGTATGTATGTATGTATGTATGTGTATATATGTATGTATGTTATGTATGTTATGTATGTAAGTATGTATGTATGTATGTATGTATGTATGTATGTATGTATGTATGTATGTAAGTATGTATGTATGTATGTATGTAAGTAAGTAAGTAAGTATGTATGTATGTATGTATGTATGTATGTATGTATGTGTGATGTATGTATGTATGTATGTATGTATGTATGTATGTCTACTAGGTACGGCTGCCTCAGGAAGCCGTTCTTATGTATGTATGTATGTATGCATGTATGTATGTATGAATGTATGTATGTATGTATGTATGTATGCATGTATGTATGTATGTATGTATGTATGTATGTATGTAAGTAAGTAAGTAAGTATGTTTGTATGTATGGTTGTATGTATGTATGTATGTATGTATGTATGTATGTATGTATTTAAGTATGTATGTATGTCTGTCTACTAGGTACGGCTGCCTCAGCAAGCCGTTCTATGTATGTATGTGTGTATGTAAGTAAGTAAGTATGTATGTATGTATGTATGTATGTATGTCTACTAGGTACGGCTGCTTCAGGAAGCCGTTCTATCGGCGATGGAGGTACACATACAAACATACATACATACGTAACATACATTACATACATTACATACATTACATACATTACATACATACATACATACATACATACATACATACATACATAACATACGTAACATACATAACATACATACATAACATAACATAACATAACGTAAATACATAGGCGGGGTGATCTTCGACGCGTCGCACGGCTGGAGACGGGGCACTGCAGGCCACACGCTGGTCATTGCCCCACTACTGCCTTTTTCCCCTCACTACTGCCTTTTTCCCCCTCACTACTGCCTTTTTCCCCTTCACTACTGCCTGTTTGCCCTCACTACTGCCTTTTTGCCCTCACTCACTACTGCCTTTTTTCCCTCACTACTGCCTTTTTTCCCTCACTACTGCCTTTTTGCCCTCACTGCCTTTTTGCCCTCACTGCCTTTTTGCCCTCACTACTGCCTTTTTCCCCTCACTTCTGCCTTTTTTCCTCATTACTGCCTTTTTTCCCCTCACTACTGCTTTTTTTCCCTCACTCACTACTGCCTTTCCCCTTCACTACCTTTTTCCCCTCACTACTGCCTTTTTGCCCTCACTACTGCCTTTTTGCCCTCACTACTGCCTTTTTGCCTTCACTCACTACTGCCTTTTCCCCCTCACTACTGCCTTTTTCCCCTCACTGCTTTTTTGCCCTCACTACTGCCTTTTTGCCCCTCACTACTGCCTTTTTGCCCTCACTACTGCCTTTTTGCCCTCACTACTGCCTTTTTGCCCCTCACTAATGCCTTTTTGCCCTCACTACTGCCTTTTGCCCTCACTACTGCCTTTTTCCCTTTACTACTGCCTTTTTGCCCTCACTACTGCCTTTTTGCCCTTACTACTGCCTTTCTGCCCTCACTACTGCCTTTTTTGCCCTGACTTTGCGGCAAGTTCTGCCTTTTGTGTCCCTGCTGTTGCTGCTGCCTCACGGCTGCCTTTTGCCCCCTGCTGCTGCCTCACTACTGCCTTTTCTTCCCTGCTGTTGCCTCACTACTGCCTTTTCTTCCCTGCTATTGCCTCACTACTGCCTTTTCTGTCTCACTACTGCCTTTTCTGCCCCCTGCTGTTGCCTCACTACTGCCTTTTCTGCCCTGCTGTTGCCTACTACTGCCTTTTCTGCCCTTCTGCTGCCTCACTACTGCCTTTTCTGTTCCCTGCTGCTGCCTCACTTCTGCCTCTTTTCTGTCCCCTGCTGCTGCCTCACTACTGCCTTTTCTGCCCTCTGCTGCTGCCTCACTACTGCCTTTTCTGCCTCACTACTGCCTTTTCTGCCCCCCTGCTGCTGCCTCACTACTGCCTTTTCTACCCCACCCCCCAACCCCCCCCCCCCCTCTGCAGGTACAGGCATACCAGCTCTCCGTGGCCTACAACTGTTTCAAGGTATGTGTATGTATGTATGTATGTATGTATGTTATGTATGTATGTATGTATGTATGTATGTATGTATGTATGTATGTATGTGTGTATGTATGTATGTATGATGTATGTATGTATGTATGTATGTAATGTATGTAATGTATGTAATGTATGTAAATGTATGTAAATTGTAAGTGTATGCAAGTGTATGTAAGGTAATGTAAGGTAATGTAATGTAATTTTGTTGGAATGTAATGCAATGTAATGCAATGGAACGCAATGGAATGCAATGGAATGCAATTCAACGCAACGCAATGGAATGCAATGCAATGTAATGCAATGTAATGCAATGTATGTAATGTATGTAATGTATGTAATGTATGTATGCATGCATGCATACATGCATACATACATACATACATACATACATATTGCGCATGTATGCATGCATGCATGCATGCATGCATGTA
>WBZZ01001078.1:57500-60000 GCA_019918135.1 Paulinella micropora | reverse complement strand
CATACATAACATACATACATACATCACATACACTACCAGCGAGAAATGTTCTTCACTTCCACTATCGGTTACATACATAACATACATACATAACATACATACATCACATACATAACCAACACGCATACATAACATACATACAGGCCATTATCTCTTCTTCTGCCTCAGTATTGCCATTATTGTCCCTTCTATTGCCTTATGTCCCTGCTTTTCCCCAGTATTGCCATTACGCCCTGCGATTTCCCCGCTGTTGCCATTATTGTCCCTTCCATTGCCATTATGTCCCTGTTATTTCCCCATATTGCCATTATTGTCCCTTCTATTGCCATTATGTCCCTGCGATTTACATAACATACATACAGGGTGCCGCCGCCGCATGGCTCGCAAGTGGCAAGAGACCCCCCTGGCCAAGGTCTATCTATCTATCTATCTATCTATCTATCTATCTATCTATCTATATTTCTATGTATCTATCTATATTTCTATGTATCTATCTATCTATCTATCTACCTACCTTCCTACCTACCTACCTACCTACTTACCTACCTATCTACCTACCTCCCCACCAACCTACCTACCTACCTACACCCACCTACCTGCCTCTACCTCTCACCTACCTACCTACCTACCTACATACCTACCTACCTACCTATCCATCTAGGTCTTATCTGTGGTTGATGAGTGGGCGCTGCTCAAGCAACCTACCTACCTACCTACCTACCTACCTGCCTACCAATCCATCTAGGTTTTATCTGTAGTTGCTACCTACCTACCTACCTACCTATCCATCTAGATGTTATCTGTGATTGATGAGTGGGCGCTGCTCAAGCAACCTACCTACCTACCTACCTACCTATCTACCTACCTCCCCACCCACCTACCTACCTACCTACCTACCTACCTACCTACCTACCTACCTATCCATCTAGGTGTTATCTGTGGTTGATGAGTGGGTGCTGCTCAAGCAACCTACCTACCTACCTACCTACCTACCTACCTACCTACCTACCTGCCTACCTATCCATCTAGGTTGTATCTGTGGTTGCTACCTACCTACCTACCTACCTACCTACCTATCCGTCTAGGTCTTATCTGTGGTTGATGAGTGGGCACTGCTCAAGCAACCTACCTACCTACCTACCTACCTACCTACCTACCTGCCTACCTATCCATCTAGGTTGTATCTGTGGTTGCTACCTACCTACCTACCTACCTACCTACCTATCCATCTAGGTCTTATCTGTGGTTGATGAGTGGGCATTGCTCAAGCAACGTGCGCACGCTATCTTCCAACGGTATCTATCTATCTATCTATCTATCTATCTATCTATCTACCCAACTTTCTCACTTAACTCACTTACTTTACTTACTTTACTCACTTTACTTACTTACTTACTTACTTACTTACTTACTTACTCACTTAATCACTTCAATCACTTAATCACTCACTTTCTTACTTAAGGAGGCAATCCAGGCGCGACATCTCACTCTCTGCTTACTTACTTACTTAACTTACTTACTTACCTACTTACCTACTTACTTGCTTACTTACTTACTTACTTACTTACCTACTTACTTACTTACATAGGGAGGCCATCTAGGCGCGACATCTCACTCTCTGCTTGCTTGCTTTCTTACTTACTTACTTACTTACTTACTTACTTACTTACTTACTTACCTTACCTACTTACTTACTTACTTACTTACCTTACCTACTTACTTACTTACTTACTAACTTACTTACTTACTTAGGGAGGCCATCCAGGCTCGACATCTCACTCTCTGCTTGCTTGCTTGCTTACATTACTTACTTACTTACTCTGCTTGCTTGCTTGCTTGCTTACTTACTTACTTACTTACGTACTTAGGGAGGCCATCCAGGCGCGACATCTCACTCTGTGGGAGGCATTTACCCTGTTCGATTCGGACAACAACGGTCTACCTACCTATCTATCTACCTATCTATCCTATCCTATCCTATCCTATCTATCTATCTATCTATCTATCTATCTATCCATCCTATCCTATCCTATCTATCTGTTTTTTCTGTCACCAGGCCACCTTACGCGGGCCCAGTTACTGCGCTATCAAATTCTTTATCTACCTACCTGTCCTACCTATCCTACCTATCCTAATCTATCCTAATCTATCCTACCTATCCTATCCTACTTGCCACGCCGGCCCAGTTGTACTCGGCTACCAAATTCTTTATCTACCTACCTATCCTACCTATCCTACCTATCCTACCTATCCTAATCTATCCTAATCTATCCTACCTATCCTACCGGCCCAGTTGTACTCCGCTATCAAATCCTTTATCTACCTACCTATCCTACCTATCCTACCTATCCTACCTATTCTAATCTATCCTAATCTATCCTATCCTACTTGCCACGCCGGCCCAGTTGTACTCCGCTATCAAATCCTTTATCTACCTACCTATACCTATCCTACCTATCCTACCTATCCTATCTATCCTAATCTATCCTAATCTATCCTA
>WBZZ01001078.1:2500-12500 GCA_019918135.1 Paulinella micropora | reverse complement strand
GATGTATCCTCTCGCCCCCATTGCGATCATAATAAGATTGGTAGACATTGGACGTCTCCTAATGGTCTGCCTGCTTATCGCTTCTTCCAGCGGGAGGTATCGGTGATCATAGATCGCCCGCGGGTTATATCCCCACGCCTGATGGGACTTCCAGGGGATAGCTGGCCAGGTGCTGGGCGGGTCTTCTCCCCGAAACGCATTTGGGTCCTTCGGTCGGTAAGGGGGGTTCACCCGACGTCCATCTCGGTCCCAGGTATCCCGCCGATCGTCTGGCGACTGTCTCGCGGGGAGACAGGAGTCATCTTCGCGGACCAGCCATTGATCCTCCCGGGTCGTGTAGTCTATCAGGGTAACGTGGTTTGATCTTCGAGAGGCGGTGACCAGCAGGTCTATCTTGTGCGAAAAACCCGGTCCCGCCATGTCCACCATCACCTGCGCGGCGGGGTGAATGAAAGCCGGCGAGAGAGGTGGGGCAAGAAGGGGGGCTCCCTCCGGGGCGGGGAGACCTGCGTCCGCACGAGGGGGGGCACTATCTTGCTTCGGTCGAGGGAAGGCTCCCTCCTCCCCGATGATGAAGACTTTGCAGTCCGGTGCTATGCCATCGTCGTTGTCTGACCGCTCCAAGCAGCTGCGGATCCACTGTCTGCATTTGGAGTGCCGCTGATCCAGTAGAGACTTGAGGGCCTCCGAGTGGAAGGAGGACTTTGAGAGCAAGTAGTGGCTGATGCTCCCAGTGACCCTGCAGCCATACGGGCAGGAGGTCGAGGTGGCCCCCTTGGTAATCACAGTGCTGACCCTCGCCGGAGTGGGCCAGACATCTAGCTGGCATTTGAGTACTATGGCTACCTCTCTCACTGAAAGGCCGCCGTTGGGTTGAAGGAAATGGTTGGTAATGGCTTGGAAGGGTCTGCGTATTTCCGAGCGGATCCCCCATGTTAGGCCGAAGCGGGGCGCCACTTTGAATTTATTAGCGTCTTCCGAGCATCTCTGGCGAAGCTTCCATAGGTTGTAGGAGGTCTAATTCTTCTTGACTTGGGCGATGGCTTGGTCTACTGACCCTGGAGCGACAGTCTCCTTGGTGAGAAAGTTAGTGACGGAGAGAACGACTGGGACCTCTAGTGCGTTCCATTCGAAGCGGGCCGGGGGAACGTCATATGCCTCCCTGAATCGGGCAAGGCTGTGTTCTGCATCGGATCGCTGCTGTCGCCCGTCGGGCCATGACGAGTCACTCACATGCCCTGGAGGGATGCGCGGGTTAATGCCAATGCCCAGTGCTCTGCAGGCGCGGATCCAATGAAGTACCATAAGTCCGTCGCGGCGATCCTCCTTGAGCAGATGCAGGTGACCTTGCCATCCAAGGAAAGGCTGGTCTGGGGGGTCCGGAAGCTTGGGGCACTGCTTGTTGATGTCCTCTGGTATGGGGGCTTCGTCCCTGAGAGCGCCCCTGTTCACAGCGTTGACGTACCGCGGGTAGAAAGCTGGAATGATGCAGTCGGTGGGGGCCTCCACCCCGTGGAAAACGGAGTGCATTCGCCATATGTCCGGTGGATGAATCGGTGGATGCATCAGTGGCGGGCGCGGTCCGCCGTCCCCTGCCCATCTGAACGAGAAGCGCGTGCTTGGCGGCTGTGGGGGGCAAGAGCTCTTGGGAGCAGCTCGGCGACCACGGAGGGGGAGACGCTGGGGACAGAGATCCTAGTTCCTGGGGAAGTAATAATCCCACGCTAGGCGTAGATGCGCATCCACCGCGTATTGAACGTATGGATCGGTCGAAAGGAGGCATTTGATAAACACCGTGAAAGTTCGCAGGTAGTACCGGGTGGAGAACTGGTGAAGGCCGAATCCTCCCCCTCCTCCTATGGGGCCGTAAAGCACCGCGTTTGGAATCTCCTGGGGAGACAGCTGAAGAGTCTCCCGGATATGGTCCCGAAAAGCTGTGTCTAGGTCCCGAAGCAACTTTTGGGGGAAGGGGGTCCACCCGAAGGAAAAATCTAGGATGCTGGTGAGGAGACACGTGAGGGCTTTCCTTTTCCTTGCAAGCGAGAGGTCGAGGCTGTGTATCAACCGGGCAGTAGCCACGAACCTTGAAATCGCGTAGTCTCTTTGGATCTGCGGGTTATTGTTGCCGTCGGTGTGGAGCCCCAGGGACCGAAAGACTTCAATTGCCGAACGGTTTCTAATCACGGTGGGGGGGCACGTCGAGTCCCGGCCGGGTGCAGTGAGAGAAATCGGGACAGCGTAGACACCTTTGCCCTCTTCACTAACCAGGCAGATGACAGACCATTTTTCCGCCGCACAGATCTGGCGTGCGGCCCTAAGTTGCGTATAAAGAAGTGAGAAGCCCTTTTGTGCCTCGGGAATGTAGAGCTCCGGTGGACCATCCCCTCCTAGGGCTGCCCAGTTATCGTCCGCAAATTTGTGATCTGCAGTCAACGGGGGCCTCAGGGGGTAGACGGAGGTGTTCTGGGAGCGGTCGCTGCTAGTGCCATCGTAGAACCGGTATCCTGCTGGCATAAATTGCTGGGCAGGGCACAAGCGGGTAAGGTATTCGTCGAGAACCCCGTATGTGCCCGGGCTGAGCGATCCACCTTGAGGGATCCCTCGGGAGCGGTGAATTTCGTCCGGCAAAACAGCAGACTTCCCTGTAGAGTCCGGGACCTTGAGCTTGAGCGGGGAGTCTTTGAACCGATGGCGGAGGAAAGCAAACAGCTCGGGGAACTCCCCCTCCTGAGCCACCACATGGGAGTACGCTTCGCAGATGTAAGTGAGCTCCGCGCGGTCAAAACGCCTTGCGGATGTCAGTGGAGAAGATGATAAGCGTCTTTTTCTTACCTGTAATCTTGGGGGCTGCCCGTAAATCGGCCAACATCAACCGCAGCACCATGTTCCATTCATCGCACCCACTCACAGTTGTTGTGTTGGCTTTAGAAGTCTTCCGGATGCACCCTGTGTGGAGCTTGAAGGACTCAACCCGAAAAGTGACGAGTTTTTCGTAGAGGTTGAGGATCGCGTTCGAAACCGTGATGCCCCGCCAGTCGGATACATTTGCGCCTGTCCCAGTCCCCTTCCAAATCTGGCTGAGAATCCCCGGCTTCCAGTCCTTTGGTAATCTCTTCTCCTTCCAGCAATGGGAGAAGAAAGATCCTAATTGGATCTTCGCGTCTTGCGAGAGGAGCTTGAAGATGTCGGGGGGTATACCATCGTCTCCCGGAGCAGGACCCTTTTTGGCCTGAATTGCATGCTCGATTTCACCCAACGAGAGCGGCCGACGAGCCAGATCGAGCGCCTGCTCTCGAGAGAGCGGGGGGGGGGAGGCACTTGAAGATATTGACGAATTGCTTGACCCGGTCCCCAGGAATATGAGACTCTTGGAACGGCCCTACAAGGAGAAGCCGTCCGTTGGAGTCTCGGGGCGGGGCCGAGCGCAGCCTCTCCCACTCCCGAATCCTCTGTAGCCGGGTCACTCTTCTTAGGACCGCCCACTTGGCGAGGCGGTCTGCACACTCATTTAGACGGAAGGTCCACTCAAAACTGCGTTCTTGGTGGGACTTGACCCAGTGGAAAGAGATCGGAGCAGTCTGCACGTGAAAGCGAAAGATGGCATCCCATAGGGGGGGCTTCGACCGCGTCTTGAACAGTTCGTGGGCCTCCCCTTCCAGATTCGCGTCCGATAGGGCCCGGTAGTCGGTGTAGACATGGACTCGCCGGGGCCTCCAGGCCTCCCGGATGAATTGGAGGCCCCCTGCCATAACTGCCAACACTTCCTGTTCACCACTAGAGGCTGGATTGTCCGCGTTGCCGTAGATGGCGATAATCTCGCGATTGTAGAATAGGAAAGCCCCGAAGCCCGCAGCGTTGCCATGTTCGGGAAAGCAGGATCCATCGGTAACGAGGATAGCGTCCCATGGTGACAGGGAGCCTGGAGACAGCTCGTCAGGTCGATCGAGGCGCGGCGCAAGGCGAGCAACAGGGAACCGTTGTTGGAATTCGTCAGGGAGCGAGCTGAGGCGCAGAGCAAACGCGTTGGATTGGAGTCGGATGATCAGGCCCCGGGTGTCCTCTCCGTTAGGAAGGTGGATACCCAGGTACTCCCCTGCTTCAGCTTCCAGGAACTCCATAAGCTTGGGAACCAAGTCAACGGGAGGGGCTGTATACACATCCTGAAGGGGAAGGTTGGCAGTATCCCATCTCTTAAGCTCATCTGAATTACGGTTCGGTCTCCGTTCGTTGTCATCCTCCGGCGGGAACTGCACTGTGTACTGGCGAAGGGACGGTGCCTTGTGTGCATTCATGAGGGACCTCATCCCTTCCACCCCCGCCTGAAGGGCTACCTCGGCAGATGACTGGATGACAGATTCCGTCTCACTGGGGAGAAGGGAAAGGGGGGCAGGATCCACATTACCTCGGAACACCAGATTGGTGAAATGCCCCTTGTCGATAACCTCCCCCGGTCTGAGGATCGGCGCACGGAGCCTGTCGCTTCCGAGAAGGAGCTCTCTCTGGTTATATTTGGAGTCCTCTGGGGGGTCCATAGTGTAGCTCCAGGCCCCATCACTTGGTGAAGTCGGCGCTCCTCGTCTGCCAGGTCGGAGACACGTGTGCGGTAGAGGTCTGCATAGTGCTCCCGGAGAGCTTCGGGCGGGGGGGACTCCATGGCTGAGTCCGCTTGGACACGGAGGAGGAATTTGTGCTGATTACGGTCAAAGGCTTGGTTGTGGCGAAACCTATCCGGTCTCTTAGACTCCCTCTTGACTCGCTTGATGTCCTCGAGTCGAGAGTTAATCTTGCGTCTGGCCTTGGCAAGGACCTTCAGAGCGTCGGGCAGGAGACGTGATAACTCCAGCGGGTCATCCGACGACGTCTCATCCAGGATGTGCCCCACCAGATCCCCTTCCATTCGAAGCGTACGGCAAATGCTCATCCAGAGCCTGGATAAATGGGATCCGGGGTCCCTCGGAACCTGTCTCTGGAGGCCCCTCGTGATGGATTGCAGGGCAGTTAGCATGCGGGGTACCTTCGTTATCTTCCGCCTGGACTTAGGGGGTCTGGGCTGCCGCCTGCTCAATGGTGGAGGAGGCGGCTGAGCGTCCTGAATGACACTTGGCAGAGCAAGGCTAGGGACAGCCGGGGGAGCAGCGTCGTTCTCTATAGGTGCGGCAGCAACTGCGGCTTGGATGGCCTGCTTCAACGAAGCCTGGGGGGGCTGGGCCGTCCGCATGCTCTCTTCCATACACTGCTGGAAACTATCCCGCTGAGCTTGCGTCCACCTCTTGGGCTCCACTAGAGGCAGCGGGGGAGACCCGGAGACCACCGGGGCGACAATTCCATCAGGCCGGGCTTCCCTTCCCTCCGGACTCCGGGAAGAGGGGAGGGGGGGGGCTGGGCTGTCGGCTAGAGAAGGGGGGGGGAGAGCAGACTCGATGATTTCTTCTACAGAGGAGGGGAGGGGCGGTGGACCCGGGAAACGATCGAAGCTGCCAGGCGGGGAGGAGGGGGAGAGTCAACCGGGGCGTCGAGCGAGAGGAATTGACGCTCTAGCCGATCCCGGGCGATGTCTACTCGGGCCTGAATCCAGCGCTGCAGGGGGGGGGCCTCCAGGCGGTGAGACGCGATAGATTGAACAAGCCGCTCTTCCCTACTGAGGTGCGACAATGCAGTGATGGCGTCCTCCTCGTCCTCACTATCTCCCTCTGGCAACCCTTGCTCCTCCGGAGGATCCATCTGAGGATCACTTTCCTGAGGACTCCAAAGGATGAGGCCGACAACGATCCAGGCCGAGGCCTTTGCGAGGATCCAGTCGGGTCGAAAAAACTCCTCAGGGCCAAAAGGCGCTTCCGGGATGGAAAGCTCCAGGAGACCATCCCTGGCCCCGACATCAATAAAGAGCATTGTGAGCTGCAGGATCGTTCTGAGGCGTTTGTAGCGAACAGCGGGCAGGGAGATGCCGAGAGGGCCGATGAACCGAGGCGCGTGGTCCCACGCCGGAGTCTCAGACCTGAAGTTGGCTGTGTGGTGGAGCAGGATGCGTCCCTTGATATCCTGTGCCCGAACAATGAGGACCCGCGGGCGGCGTCGCTGGACATAGCGAAGAACCCGTGGGGAGGAGAGTGCATGCCAGGAGGTGAGGAGCATGAGACTCCCGTCCTGGACAATGGATTCCAACGCCTTGGTGGTCCTGTCTGCCAATGGATTCCTGGATCGAAGGTGAAGCTGAGCTCCGAAGGAGGGAGATAGGAGAAACATCTGGCTTAACCATTGGTTGAGAGCTCCTTGGGAGAGCCGTGGCGCAGTGGGGGGGACCACCTTTTGTGGTGGAAAAGCCAGAAGTGGTTCTCGTACGTGCGAGGTGAGCGACAGGACATTGGTGCCATGGAAGCGCTCCAGATTGTATCTGAGCGTCGCAAAGGCAAGAGAGGCCTGCGCGCCTCCCCGAAGCCCGTCCCGAGACTGCTTGAAATCGCTAAACCACTTGGCGGACGGCTGGGGAAGGTGCTCCCGCATGCCTTGTTTGTAGACCCTGTAGACAGTAGAGAACCCCAGGGGGGCGGAGGAGGGCACTGGGCTACGGGGGAGGAGGTGCCGTTCAATGGACATGCCTTGCCCCAGCAGGGAGAACGCCCGAGAGTTGAAGGAGGCTGCATTGGTGGAATGCTCATCCTTCTTATCCGCTGCAATCTTCCGCAGGTTCCTAATAATCTTGCGTAGGCGCTGACGGAAATGTCGATTAGTCTTTGAGGCTGAGCTCAGTCCCAAGGCTGGGCGCTGGGCTGCGGAAAACGGGTGAAGAACCGCGACGGGGTCAGGAAGGGAGGAGACTGTCCGCTTGAACAGAAGTTGCACTCCATACGAAGCAATCACCCTGCATGCAGTCAGGTTATGGAGGACCGAAACGGAGTCGTCGTCACACTTCACCCACTCCCCTGAACTGTTGCGGTCCAGGAGGAACGCGTGGGGAAGTTGCCGCGAGCGTGCGTTGCCTTCCATCTGAATGCAAATAACGCTTTGGAGAGAGTAGGAGGCCGGCTGCCCGTCTTGCGTCCACCGGTGGTCAAGAACGAGCGAGGGCAGGACAGAGATGTTGTGGTGCGCGGACCGAAGGGACCGTAGGTTCTGGAGTCCCAGCGGCCGATGAATGTCGAGGAGAAGACATTCTGCATGTGTCTGCAGCGTCCGAGTAGTCGCCCCTTGCCTGCCTCCGCAGTGGGCACAGCGGAAAGACTCAGAAGGACCACCAAGCAGCCATCTGTCCACGAGCTCAGAGAGGGGGAACGGGGAGCGGTCGCCGGCCAGGAGAGACAGGGAGAGAGGAAGAGCCCACGTGGAGGAAAGAGAGGTAGTGGAGCATCCCTGGCACGATGAAGTCGAAACCTCGTGAGGGAGCCACGATTCCATAGACACTCCCCTCGGGAGGAAAGAGGGCCCGGCGTCCCGGAGCAACAACAGTAGGCCCCGAGCTGCCAGTCCGGTGTCGCCGCCGTCATGAAGGTCCGGACTGGGGAGGGTGCTGCGGAGAACAACCGGGTAGCGGAACCAGGCACAGGAGATGGGCTGGAATTCTTGCGAGGAGCTCTTCACCTGGGGGCGAAGCTCAGCCATCGTATTAATGATAGCGCTGATGGCCGTCATCTGAGGTCCGATCATGGACCTGGGTGGGCGTGCCGAGGCCCAGTTCCGTAGGAAAGCGGGAAGCTTGGGAAAGGATGAGAGGAGTTGGACCGCGCTTATTAAGAAACAGTACCGGTTATCCGGGTTCTTAATACCTCTGTAGGGAAGAGGAGGCGACTCCGCAGGAGCTTTACGGGGACATGCAGGACGACCTTTACCTTTCGTTATAATTCCGACCCCGGAGTACTCCCCCTGAGCTTTATTAGACAGCGCATTACTCTGGCTGGGGTCCGTGCTTGAGGTCAGAGTAGGCGGAGTACCGGAGGTCTCCTTCGCAAACGTCCGTCGGGGTCGAAGACCAGCGGCTTCTATCTCGTAGAAGTCTGCCATCTTGTCTTCCTGATCCTTAAGGGAAGCCTGCATCTGGCGAGTGAGCTGACTTTCCTGTCGGATTGCGCGGATATCCTCAGGGCTGAAGAAGATTCCTCCCATGGTGCTTCTCGAAGCAGGCCGTGTGGATCCCCGCACTTGAGAAGGGGGGTGGTGCACTACGATTGTACCCGGTGGGACCGATAAAGGAGGGGGGGTCCCGCGGGGGGGGGGGGGGGGTCCTGTACATCGGCTGCTTAAGCAGGTCGGCTTGTGCGCAGCCTGGCTTCCTTCTGCTTCGTAGCCACACAGCCCTGCCTGCCGCCTGTGATCGCCAAGGGTCCGGAGCTGGCCTGTCGGTCATGGCCTTTTGTGTTTGTGGTGGGACATCGAGTCTAATAAAACCGAATCCCGACAAGAGAGAGAAGACAGAAGAAGAAGCACAGTCAACCCTAGACGAGTCCTCCATCCCCATGACTATGCAGCTCCCTGAGAAGGGGGGGACACAGACAGGACGGATTACCCTCCCAGAGACTCAAAGCGGGCGGAGGCTAGGTCGGGAGAAAAAAGAGGCGGAAGGCTGGATGGGGGGGGGGGGGGGGAGAGGAATTCAAAACTCTAGCCAGGGCTAGGCCCCTTCGGTTCCGTGGCCCCGAGGAGAGGTGGGATTCGATGGGGAGTCAAGGGTGGGAGGAAAAGGAGACTCCATAGGCAAGCTAGTGTGCCAGTGGGTCGTCTGACTTGCTGGTGGGCTAAGCGAGCCACAGGAGACCCTCTCCTCCCACATCTACGGGATCGGTGCGATGGATTTTCGTCCCCCCTTGGACTCAGCTTCGGTGGGATACCTTGGGCCTCTGGTGGACTTCCTTCTCCGCCTCTGTGTTCCGGCGTGCCATTTCTTTTTCCCCGTGGTGGTGTCCCTCCTTTGTATTGGCTGGTTTTTGCCCCTTGGTCGCCCTCCCCTGGCTTTTCGACTTTTGTTTTTGGCGAGCTTCGGCCTCGTTGTCGATCCCCTGGGGTAGGTTGTGGTGCTGTAAGGTCTGGCCCCCGTTTTTGGCTCGTTTCCCTTTTGTTTCCCCGTTTGCTTGCTGGTTTTTGTGTTCGTAGGTTTTTCTTGTTGGGTTAGTGAGGGTTGGGTGTTTTTGTTCTTTGTCTCTTCCGTTCTCCCCTTCGCCCTTTCTTTCCTCCCTTTCTTGTACACCTGTTGGGTTGCTTGTTTGTCTTGTCGGCTTCTTTAGTTTGTAGGGTTGGGGATTGTTAGGCTGGCTTGTGTGTGTCTTCTCGTTTGTGTTTGGTTCTCCTTTACGTGTCTGCTCCCTTTTCTTTATCTCGACGCCTTTCTCTCTTTCCTTCTTTCTCGGTTGGCCTCCCTTGCTTGCTTGCTTGTTCTTCGCGTAGGTTGAGGGGATATCTTTCTTTGAATGGGAGGGGTTTTTTTTTTTTTTTTTTTTTTTTTTTTTTTTTTGTTTTTTTTTTTCTTTTTTTTTTGTTTTTTTTTGGGGTTTTTCCTTTTTGGTTTGTGGGGGTAGTGGTTGGGTGTGTGTCAGTGCCCCGGAGTGTTCGGCTGGGTATCGTTTCGTTGCCTTGCTGTGCCTTTGGTTCGTTGCCTCGTTGTTTCGTTGTCCCGCTGGTTCGTTGTTGCGTTGGTGCGTGGGCTCGTTGGTCCGTTGTCCCGTCTTTTCTTCTTTCTCCACTATTTCTTCTTCTTTCATCAACCTGCATTCATCTTTCAGTTGTCATCTTTCCCCCTTTTTCTTTGATCTATCATCCTCCTTCACTCATCTTTCATCTTTCATCTAGCATCGTTCTTCATTCATCTTTCATCTTTCATCTTTCATCATTCACCTATCTTCATTCATTATTCCTCATTCATCCTTCTTCAGGCATCAGTCTTCTTTCTTCATTCTTCTATCTTCTTTCACCTTTCATCTTCCTCCTTTCATCTTTCTTCTTACCCTATCTCTCTCTCTCTCTCTCTCTCTTTCTCTTTCTCTCTCTCTCTCTCTCTATGTCTCTCTATCTCTCT
>WBZZ01001077.1:32500-48288 GCA_019918135.1 Paulinella micropora | reverse complement strand
AGAAAAAAGCTTGATATCGCTTTTTATATCTGACGAAAAACTGTGGACATCACCCCCCGAATTATCCGGTAAAAAACTTATTTATAGATTTCGTCTGGCCGGACACGTCTGAAATGCCAATTTGATCCTGGTCTTTTGGCGGCTTTTTGTCTTTGCGTCACTGAGCTAATATAACGAGACATCATTCTCTTTTTTGAGGACTGTGTTTGGTTATATTACCGACTTACTCTTCCATTGAGCTATCGTTGGGGATAGTACATTTGGAGTCCATAGCTAAAGGCTGATTTCTTTTCTGATCTGTCGTACAGACATCAGATAAGCACAAATTTATTTTTCGCTGATCTGTCGCACAGACATCAGACGAAAACAAACACTCCTACTCATCCTCAAACAAAAAAACTTACAAACAAGCAATCAATTTGTCACAAGCTGGCATAACCTTTAGCCCTTGTGCACATTTGGCTTCTGTGTGCTCTTCTACAAGACACCAGACCACACCTACTCCACTCCCTCTTGCTGCTTGCATAAAGCCAAGTAGGACAAGTGCGAAACAAACATCAGACAAACACACAGACAGAGGAAAAACGAGCAAAGCACTCCCACTCTCTGTTCTGAACCATTTTCCTTGCATTTTCTCTGCAGAAACCAGAGGAGATTACACATCTCTCACACAAGAGCAAGACAAATATCGAAGCACTGTCCGACGACAGACTGACTTCTACAAAACAGCTCTTTTGACCAAACTATCGTTATCTCTGTGTAGGGCCTGACGCCCCATAACTATTTCAACAGAGAAAAGGAAGAAGGAGAAGAAGGTTGCATAGAGTGATAAGAATAACAGAGGAAAAAAAAAAAAAAAAAAAAAAAAAGCAGACGTGACTCTCATAACATAAGATGGAAGACGAGAATGAGCAGGCTGGTGTGACACCAACTGATTATGGTCCTAGTGAGGGAGGAGAGGAGCAGGAGACTCAGTACTCAGAAGAGAGGGGGGATAGAGATGGAGAGGAGAGAGAGGAGTATACGTATACAGCCGATGTAGAGTCGACAGGGGGGGGGGGGGGGTAATGCACAAGAAGCGAGTGCAGGTCAGACTGGAGGCTCTCCACTGACAGAGGCAGAGAGAGAGATGGAGGATGTTGGCCAGAATATCCCAAATACATGGGAACAGTTGGCTACATATGATGATGAAGAGTCCTTCTTCCTTAACTACCCAACCTATTATAAAACACACATCTACATTCCTTACGAGAAAAGGAATAGACCAGGACAAGGTCAAAGCAACCTCCTGATCGAAATTCCCGGCCTTGCGAAGCCTCTCTTCAACAAAGTGAGGTTTGAGCACGAAAGAGTGCCATTGCAGGATATCAAGTATGGCGACACTCTTACACTGTGCGACATATACGACATATCTGCAACACTCTACGCTGCTGTGCTCGTTGCGGAATTTTATGAACGCACAAACATACAGTGGAAAAATAAACGCACAACTGCAGCATGGCTGTCTGTCTGTGGTGTCCCCACTGATATCAAGAATCTAGAAAGAAAGTTCGAAGGTAGAAACCAAAGTGGCATTGAGTTTGCCCTTGAGGCTTTTGTAACTGCCTTCACACGGGCTTACAACGAAATGTACAAAGCACTGAAAGACAACACAAGGCAACATCCTGTTTACGAGGAGGTTGACCAGTCTTGTCAGGTGCTTGAACGCCTCACACAACTCCATAAGGGCCTCTTTGAGGGGAAGGAGCAAAAACCAACATGGAAACAATGGGCCCACACGAAGAATCACACTCTCATTAAAGGCCCTCTCACAACAATCCCAAATAATAACAGAGCTGATAAGTCTTCCATGAGAGAAAAGGCACACTTCCTCTCTAGTGCCACAGGGCTTGCACAGTTCGTGACTCATCTAGCACGACAGGTGAAAGAAGAAGAGACGAGACAGAAAGAGGAGAAGGAGCAGAAGGAGAAGATAGCTGTGGCAATGGCAGTAGCACGGGTGGCTCCACAGCCAACGGCTCCACCTACCACATCTAACCCAGCTCCCAAGAAAGCAGGAGGAGGACCACAGGAGGAGGACCCCAAGGGGGAGGACAGTAATTAACTTGACTGACTCCCAGAAGAAAAAGCAGGCGCTGCAGGCAGCCCTAGCTAAAATCAAAATTGGGGGAGGGGGCCTTAAGCTCTATGCTATCACTGCCAATGAGGCTGACACAGAGAAGACCCTCATGACTAAGTTCAATGAGATGGACAGATGCTTCCAGCAAAACCAGTGTGAGGTGGAGCAGGAGTATGAAGTCCTAGAACATCTCTGTGATCGATCCCTCCTTGGAGCTGGTTTTGATCGTATAACTTACGAGAAGTACAGAGGAGAGGAGGAGCTAGCAAGGAAAGGTGGACATGCAGAGATGAGTTGTACTCTGGCCATTGCTGCCCTCATTCGATACTTTAAGGCAAGTGGATACCAACACTTGTGCACGGCACATTGATTGGGTTTGAAATTTTCGACTTAGTATCGGAGCAGTTGCAGTCTGTCACTCAGCTTGCATCTGTCTTAACAAATGTGGGCACCCAGTACACTCTCTTTTATAACCACAAAGCCATACTCCTATATTTCCTCAGTGCTTTGCACGTCTACAACAAAAATAAGCTCACACTGCTCATGCAAGACTGCAAAACTTCGACAAGGTAAAGCACTTGAACTTTTTGGAGATGAGCGTCTTTGAGGCCACGACTAAGGCCGTGAGCCCAAAAATGTTGTGGACCGAAGTAATGACCGCTTGTCAGAGGCTCGACAGCCAGACAGCATCCTTGATCGGTTCTGCATCGGCTTCTGCTCAACCGCAAGCCGCACATACGCAACGATCTCTAGGAAAGCGACCAAGAGAGAACAGTCGTGAAGCTAACACACCTTGTATTCGTTGGTGGGCACGGGCACAATGCTTCAAACACACAAATAAGAAATGCCCGTACAACCACGATGTCGAGGACACCCGCATCCGAAACACACTCCTCAAGAACGTACGGTCGGACGAAACCAACACCGTCGCCGTTCTGCGCCGACTGCGCAAGGATCAGGGGTGGAAATTACAGGATGTCGCGGACCATGACCACGAACTAGCTGACGCGATCAATTCTCTTTTCGCTAGAGATGATCAGAAGACGGCAGCCATAGAAGCCGCAAGTAGAGGAAGAGGTGGAACACGAGGAAGAGGAGGAGGGAGAGGAATCAATCGAGGAGGAGGAGCCCCTTTCGCACGAGGCACATACACTCGCGGGGGGAGAGAGGATTTGTGAGAAGAGGAGGAGGAAGAGGTGTATTTCAAGGTAGAGGAGGAGGAAGATGGGTTGGCCGAGGTGGATACGGCAGCGCAGAGCGCCCGTACCACAGAGATGGGGGCTGGGCAGACGGCTCGAGCTCAAGCTCGAGTTCCTCAGCACCACAGGCCTATGCGACATCAGGCGCAACCACTACCGACACTGATGCCGACTCAGGTAACAGATTTGAGGTAGTCCAATGACTAGAGAAGGAGGGAGAAAACAGAACAACATGCATTGCACGATACACCGTTGTGCAGGTCCCAACCAAGGGTACCAGTGAGTCTAAGAGCCCACAGCAGGCCACAGACCAACTCAAAGGTAGTACAATACCAGTACACCCATCACGACAACAAACAGTGCATGCTGCTAATAGGCAGGCGAGTAAAGCGCTGGCAAAGAGAAAGCAGGCGGGCCTGTCGCAGCCACAGCCGAAGAAAGTAAGAATAGAACCGGCAGTTAATCTTATCAACTTGCCGAGACAGACAATAGACAAGGAGGATGGAGGACATCAACCTCTCCTCACGGTCTCAAACAGAGAAAGCAAGGACAATCATCCTTCGCCTGTGAACAATACCCAAAAAGACATTACAAAAACGGCGGAAAGGGAGGAGGAGGCGAACCTCGAGAAAAGGATACAGATTTTAGAACACAAGCTCCTTGTATTGGCCTTAAAAAGTCACCGGCCAGACGCTTTATGCTATACGAACCTTTTTTGTGAAACATTAAATACCTTTATAAACGTTGGTAATGATACTATGGCGAATATTAATATTGTCGGCCGGAAATTTACTACGAAACACCATGCGTGGTTAGAAACTAATATGAAAAAATCATCTGGCACTTTGAAAGGAGTTAGTAGTCGGACGGATATAACGGGCATCATCACTTTAAATTTTAAATTGAAATCCGGACGAGTATATCGAGTGGACTTGTACGTTGTCCCCGAATACACGGATCTGTTCTTTTGTCGTACGACCAACTGGCGACAATGAACGTAGTGATTGATTGCGCCGCCAAAAGAGTCATATACGGCGTAGAGCCAGGAGAAGAATATACTGTCGACTCTCTCCATGCTATTGACTCATACGAGGCCCTACACCTAGGGGTAGCATCGGAAGGGAAACAGGTGGCCATTACACACGCATATGAGGCATATATGCCAACGGACGCGGTGTCTAAAGATGGTTCAAACCTGTCAGACAAGAGAGAGGCGGAGGTCTATACGGCTACAGTCTCTACACAATGGGATAAAAAGTCGATAGACGATCTCATTGAAAAGAGGAAAGAGGAGATTATATGCATGGGAAAAAGGTGCCCATCGTTGGCGAGATTTGAAGAAGGAGCAGGGGCCGATGTATATATTACCAACGGGTATTGCTTTCACGTAAAGGTGGAAGAGAAGGACAGACAGGAGTTTATACCGAGGAGAAGGGGACGACTCCCTGATATCCCGGCAGAAGATATTAAAAGCTTTATTACCGAATTCTGGGGTGACGAGCCTACGTGGCCGCGCTCACTGACAGAAGTGAAAAAGTGCCTACGCACTCTTTTTGAAAATAATAAACCATATACGGTCATACTCCCGTACAATGAGAAGGCGATATGGGCGCAGGAGATACGGGACCGGCTTATTGATCATCCGATACCGGTGCCCTCACGGAAGCAACACTTAGTGGTGGCTTGTCGTCTCGGGACTCGTGAGCAGAGCAGTGCATACAAACGGAAGCTCAGAGACCAGGACAAGTTGAAATTGATGATTCCTCAAGCATTCACATGCTTCGATGGTTTCTACACCCGAAAAGCTCCGTTGCAATATGCGAGATTAATAGATATGTTGGTAGGTCTGGCGGAGGACGACGAACCAGACACTGCCACATATGAAAAAACGGGAATGGACGATATATCAGAAGAAGAGTTGGGCTTGGAGGAGGACAGAGCACCCCTCAAGCATCACAAGAGAATGTCAGAGGAGGAGTTTAAGGCGGCGATAGCCGAGAAATTGGCAGGAGGAGCAGGTACGGAGAAGGAGAAAGAGGTTTTGAAAGAGAGATTGAAGGCGAACAAAATGATTTTTGACCCCCCTCAAGCGGGAGGTGTCAAGCCGGAAGACTTCACCGCGGTTATTTGTAAAATGCCAGGTGCTGAGCCTTCACCGGCGCCACGACGGGCAAATCTGAGTATACATGAAGCAAAGATCGCAGAAGAACAAGCGCGGCAGTTACTCGATGAGGATTTCATTGAGAGATCGACATCTCCAATAGTTTCCCAACCGAGACTGGTGCCTAAACCGGGAGGAGAATGGCGCTTAACGGTTAACTATGCCCGCGTCAATAAAATTTTAGAGGAGGAACGAAATCCATTACCTACTCTTGAAGAAGGAAGGCGAGTATTGCGGAACGCCAAGCTATACTCAGTCATTGATCTGAAGAATGGCTTCTGGCAAATTCCACTGGATGAAAAGTCCAGATGGCTGATTGCATTTGTAGTAGGAATGGAGATATATAAGTGGAAAGTACTTCCGATGGGACTCAAACAGGCCCCGGGACTCTTTCAGAAAGCGATGCAAAGCATGCTGAGTAGCAAATATGATGACCAGACAGAGGGAGGTTTCATGAGGAGAAGAGGACAGAAGGCGGGAGAGTACGCATTTTGTTACATCGATGACATTATCGTGTACTCCAATACGATGGAGAGCACATCGACCATCTAACAGACATTTTCAGGCGTATCAAACTATTTGGCCTGAAATGTAATTTGAAGAAATGTCAACTCGCAAAGACAAGCGTGACATATTTGGGGTACGAAATCTTTTACAATAGAGTCTCGATATCCAAAGAGAAGAGGGAGGAGATCATGAGCCGGCAGAGGCCGAAGAATCGCACAGAGCTGCACTCATTTCTTGCGATGGCGCAATATTACAGCCAGTTCATACCCAATTGGGGTGCAACTCGGGCTAAGTTGGAGAGAATGATCGACTTCGGTGATTTTGAGAAGTGGGATGATGAAGCCTTAGAAGCGTACAACACGCTCAAAGATCTCATCTACAAAGATCCGAAGGATGTCGGACTCGTGCTGATGATGCCCGACTTTTCGAAGCAATTCGTAGTCGACACAGACGCATCAAAGTTCGCGATCGGCGCAGTCTTACAACAGGAAGATGAGGAGAAAAAGTTGCGCCCGATCATGTTTATAAGTAGAAAGTTGTGCTCGGCGGAGCGAAACTATTGTACGAGACAGAGAGAGGCACTGGCGGTGGTCTGGGCCCTCAAACGGTTGAGAGAGTATTTATGGGGTGGACCTCAGTTTATAGTAAGGACTGATCACCAGAATTTACTATGGCTGATGAATCATGAACAGACTGGCCGTCTAGCGAGATGGCAGGCATTCTTGTCATGTTTCAATTTTACAATGGTCCATCTACCCGGCAAGCGAAATGTTGTCGCTGACAGCCTCTCCAGGCTAGAGTTTCACTCAGAAGTGGCAGCTCTCGTATCATCAGCAGAAATGGAGGATCTATCCCCAGACTGCACATACGAAGTGCATCATATCGAGTCGATGCAGATGGCGAGAGGGGTCCGATATAACCGATCGGGTCTACGTCATAGCCCGCAAGGTCCGGATCATGGGATATGTTGTACAGCACATGTCCTCGAGGATGCTGAGTGGTCCTATGAAGCATATGAGAATATGAAGGCGGAGATAAAACAAGAAGAGATTAAGCAAGAAGCATATGCGGAACCCCCGCAGGAGAACAAGGAGTTAGACGAAAACCCTGAGAGGATAGGAGTGCAGCTAGAGGATGGGACTATCCACATAGCCTCACCCACTGCATGGAGACAGCAACAGGCTCTCGATCCGGAGTTCAAAGAGCTAATACAGCTATACAAGAACCCGAACGAGCTGAAAATGACGAAGGAGATTAAGGAGCAACAGAAGGAGATGGGGTGGAGAGACGGTCTCTTGTGGTACAAAGGCCAACACGGGCGCTATGCATCACAACCAGACAAATGGACTCTCTGGGTTCCTGAGAAACTCAGACACATCATTTTTGTCGCTGCTCATAACTGCCCACTACTGGCGCACCCGGGCCGACAAAGAATGCATATGTTCATTTCGAGACGATTCTGGTGGAAGAAGATGAAGGAGAATATTGATGAACAGGTCAATGCATGCATCCCATGCAAGACATCCAAAACACCATTGAAGGCGAATTTTGGCCTGATCGGGACTTTCCTTTACACTTAGGAATGTTCGAGTTCTTACACACTGATCATGTAGGACCTTTCCCGGTCACGACGGAAGGTTACAGATACCTTCTAACGGCCATAGACAGAGCCACCAACTATGTATGGGTGGTCCCAGTCAAAGACGTTACGGGCGAAACAACAGCCAAGGCGTTGATTGACAGGATCATCTCACAGATTGGGGTGCCGAGAAAAATATGCTCAGATCGAGGCTCTGACTTTAATAATGAAGTCATCGACAAGCTATCTGCATATTACGGCATGAAATGGCAATATGTCACCGCCTATAACCCCAGAGCGAACGGCAAGATAGAGCGGGTGCATAGACCCCTCAAGGCCGCGCTGAAGATGTATTGTATGAAGAAGGAGAACCAAAAGGCATGGGTGGAGGCAGCATCCTCGTTTGCCTTTGCTATGAATTGCCTACCCTCTACAGCGTTAGGTGGTTCAAAAGGTTCCGTCTCGCCATACCAATTGGTATATGGGCGTGAGCCCGCCATCCCAGCCTCACTGCTGCACCCAAAAGATTCATGGGCAGATCAGGATGAGCTGTTTGGGGTGAGACTTCGGGCGAAGATGGAGGCGGAGCAAATAGTACAGGCGCATAGGGAGGCGGAGCGCAGGAAGACTGATGCTGAAGGTGTCAGGCAGGCACACCTTAATCAAGTCAGATTTCAGGTCGGGGATATTGTACTACTGTATCATCCTCAGGTTCCTCAGGGAGTCAGCTCGAAGCTGTTCATCCACTGGAAAGGACCATACCAGATCATGGAACAGATGGGGCCTTTGAATTATAAAACCAGGGGCAGAGGGAAAGTTCAAATAGTCAATGTACGAAGGCTGATTAAGTATGATCCCTTCCTACTTGAAGATGAGTCCGTTGATCAAGCACTCAAACGGATGGAGGCTGACTTTAAAGAGGTCCCACCAATCCGTCAGGAGGATATCTCGGAACGGGATGCCTACAGGGCACAAATTGCGGAGAAGGAGGAGGCTGAGCTGGAGAACAAGCGGGCCACCGACCGCAAAAGTGCGGCGGGGACTCAGACCCGCAAAAGGGTGGAGTCGAACGTGCCGGAAGGAAAGTTCACGGAGGCGCAAATAAGGAGAGCGCAAAATGACCTTATCTACGACCGACCGAGAAAGGCGATAAGGACGGCACGTTCGCAAGGAGTCCATCAAGAGGGGAGCGATGACGGAGATCAAGACCCTCGCGCGGGCAATGACACTCTCGTTCACCCCAGTTGGAAAGAAGGAGATGCGATTGGACATATTTCATGGGCCAAAGACGCTTTTTACTTGGTGAGGCCTGCGGCTCAACACGTAGCCGATGGCACGCTCTCAGATTTATATCTCATGAGAGTCATGGCAGTACCTCACAAACGCCATACGCGATCGAATCGAATTTCGACTGCGGCACAAATAATACAACCAGTCTTACATTTCTGGAGGAGTCTGGATCCAGTGGAAGATCCTAAAGTAAGACAATACCTTCCAGTATATAAAGACGCCAAGAAACTTGAGACATGGGATGATACCATATCTCCCACAGATAAAGATCATACCGCGTGGACCATACAAGCACTACCACGAGGGGTGCTGGACATTCCTTTTGACTTGGCACAAGGCGCAATCCCTCACAAAATTTGGGACGTCCTTGAACAGTCTACCTTAGACTTAACTTTGGTTGGAGGTCCTCCACCAGGTAAAGGAGTCCGCGCGCGTAAACGGCGTCTATAGTAAGTATTTTTTCTCTAGAAGTATTGTGGACCTGATCGATTGCGAACATAGCATTGATCCAATATCGTCCCGACAACCTTACTTAGATATTAAAGCTACTACAGCATTCATTCTTCTAGAGATTAACAAGACACAGCTGACAAAAAAATATGCATTCTATTCTCTTGCTTCGGCAGAGACAGACGAGACTGCCACGAAACAGCACCGTGACGGGATCGCTATTTGAGTGAGCGATGGTGTTTCCTGGATATGACCCGCATTAGTACCAGAATGATGATCTCATTAAAGACTCTACAGTCTGATCAAGAACTGATATATTTTAATAACATGAACTGCTACACCGGATTCCATCGATCTCTACTTGTATCGGCATATCGCAAGGTTAGGGCGCACTCAACCCAACTTCGGATATAGTCGTCAGACTTGATCACCTGACACTATATTAAATGATACCGATTTATACAAGGGTATGTCTTCACAAAAAGTAAATGTATTTATGGAAACCGACGACCGGTTATTACATATATATGGAAATGGCGACATTACATTATTACTCAACCATAAAACATTATACTTGGACATACTGCACAAATATCTTATCGACAGAAAAAAGAGGAAGATTTTAATATAGATACTGAATGTGCTAGAGTATATATACGATTGGTACCGGGGCAAGTATCATTGTTGTTTTATAACGGCTAATTCGTGGGTTGATGTATCTTCATATATAACTCTAAAAGAATCTTAGTCAGAAAAGAAATCAGTTCAAAGCGTATTATGTCGGAAACGAAGTTCCGCCATAAAAAACTGGAAGGGGGTACTGTGGACATCACCCCCCGAATTATCCGATAAAAAACTTATTTATAGATTTCGTCTGGCCGGACACGTCTGAAATGCCAATTTGATCCTGGTCTTTTGGCGGCTTTTTGTCTTTGCGTCACTGAGCTAATATAACGAGACATCATTCTCTTTTTTGAGGACTGTGTTTGATTATATTACCGACTTACTCTTCCATTGAGCTATCATTGGGGATAGTACATTCCTTTGACCGCTATTTCCCGTCTCCAGTCATACTTTATTTCCCGAAGTTGGACAGTGAAGGTTTTCCTGTTCCCGGTCCACACTCCAAGTAAAATGGTAAAACAAGTCAGATAGGTTAGTTAAAGTGGTAATATTAATACTTACTACGTGACTGTGGCATGATATTTTCATTTATTTTTCCAAAGACTGACTTGACTCGACTGAACAACTTCAACTGCTACACAACACGTGTAGCATTTGAATACTATTCGTTAGTTCTCAGACATGATTTGCATTGTTTCGAAAGGGACAAGTAGTCTGTCAAGCAAGTGTACTAAATAAAATGGAATTGACCATCCCAGCGTCCTTTGGTACCCTCCCTGTTCTCGGAAGTATTTTGAGATTAAATTACAGCAGTGTGTGTATTCATTTGAATGCCGCCGGTTTGTAATTTCCTCACAGGAGGGTAGTCAAGACTTACAAAACGGAAAAATGAAGTGACGGAACTAAAAATAGAAGTGTAAACTTGAAGTAAAAACTTGAAGAAAGTTTAACACATTAATAATTCGGTCCGGTACGGTATTCATTCCGATAAGCCTTTTCTGTAATCAAGTTTAAATTGTTGAGTAAATATCAATATGATTCAGGATGGACGGACTGGGGCTGTTACATAAGAGCAACCGTCAACAATCAACTTAATTACAGAGGCCGGTCTAAGAAGAAACTTAAAGGTAAAATGAAAGCGTAAACATATATATTTATGTTATATACCTAATAATAACGAAAAAGAATTATTTGAAAAAGGGTTCCTCAGAAGGTTGCTGATAAGAGTTCAAATCATTCAGGTCGCCACTACGACGATTACCGCCATTCAACACGTACTCGTCTGTTGGCTCTGCTACTTGTCCGTGGTAATCAGGATAGCGAGTAAGCCCACCGTTGGCACCGTACAAGCGTTCTGTCTGCCTATGTTTGCCTTCAGCTTCTAAGTCTTGCATGATATCCTTTTCTAAATCCTCTAGTTCGTCCCTCTCATAGCAGTGTTCTGTGCAACTCTGCCAGACACAGCAGATGATGACCAGCACCAAGATAAGCCAGATCCCGTTCAGAAAAGCAGTTGAGTTGTCCCGCTCCGGTTCCAGCACGCCGCCTTGCAGCACCGTGTACGTGCTGCGCAAGCCAGCTTCCAAGGCTCTGTCCCAGTCCTCCATGCGCAGGGCAGGCTTCATGCTTTCGTACACTTCGCGAATCTTGTCAATGGTGAGAACGGTCTGCGCACCTTTGCCCGTCGCGATAGACATGATCCGGTCGCCAGAGTCAAAGAGGAACACGATGCCGTTTTGGCAGACCGGATCGCCCACTCCCCAGTCGTCCAACAGGTTCTCTGCAAAGCTCACCCCAGCGTTGTTCCAGGCCATCCAGCTGGGCTTATCTATGGACTGAACAATTGCCAGGTACATCTGATACCCGATCGAGCAGTAGGAGCCTCCCAGCATGGCTGGCCGCACCTTACCGATCTCGTCCAGCAGCGTGTCGAAGAGCAGCACAGCCTTCTCACTGGCCACGCCGTCGGGGTTGCACACGTGCGAGGACCAGGACCGACCGCACCAGAGCGGCTCGATCAAGGGGTTGCCCAGCTCGTGCAGCATCCACTTGTGGTGCCACGCCGTGGTAGAGCCCGGCGGCGCGGCAGTGCCGGACTGTTCTTGCGACTGTGTCTGGTTGTCGCCGGACCCTGCGCCAGCCGCGGGCCGGGATCGCGGGGGTGGCGATGGGACCTGGCCTGGATCGTCTGCGTATTCTGCGCTTGCGCTGTCATCAGAAAGGTATGCTCTGCCAGCCACGACGCATTCGAACACCACAGCGCAGGCCAGTAACACGATCGACATGGTTGCCTAGACATCACGCATACACAAATTTCCTTTACGTACAAAACTTTTCACTGCTCCCGTCGTCGCCCTGGGCTAAAAAGTTCCAGGTCTCGACAACCAGAATCGAACACGTTAAAGTCCCCCTGGAAAGAAAAAAGTATGCACCACGAGCCCTTTCACGAAACCCAAAGACAACAGATGCTGACGTTTCGAAGAAAATTTCAAGACTGGGATTTTTGTGAAAGTTTTCTTTCGTTCGGGTGCCGCACTTGAACTTTATTTTCCTGATGTTAATTTCGGCCCAAAAGTAAGGGGGAAGGGGGGGGGGGGGGGAAGGGGCGGCTTATCTTACACATATATCAAAAATACATCAGACATTTGCTGCGTATTTTCGCACGTAGAAAAAATCTTGCTGCACATTTAACACGTTGGGAGAGTGAGAATGGACAAGGTCGAGCAAATCTTGTGGCGTCAACTCTCCTTGCTCCGAAACGCCTTTGTGGCCTCTACTGAACCATTGATTGCTTCCTCTGTGCTCGTGTTTCTAGGTGTGTGTGAGTGTATGTGTACATGTTTTGAGCAATTTGGAAAGAAAGGATGAGGACGATGTCACGTAAATACCAATCGCAATAGAAGAGCTATTCCCATGAACGCGAACGTGCGATCTTCATATGGAAGGAAAACACCGAGCACTGGGAAGCAAAGCTAGAGAACCTGCGTGCTCTTTCTTCTCCTAGAACAGCAGCAAACGAACGTATGTTTTGGAGGCAGAGGAATGAGAAAGGAATGGCAGGAACAAAATAGGGATGACAAGCAAGAAGAATACGAAACGTTCCTCGCAGTCCTCCGACTACTACTGTAATAATTATCAACAATTTACTACTGCGACGACTATCAACGCAAAATGCACATACTTGTTTATCAAAGTGGGTTTAGTAACAGCATGGTAGAGTAAGAATATCAGAGTCAATTGAGGTAAAAGAGAAGAAGAAGAAGAAGAAGAAGGAGAAGAAGAAGAGAAGAAAGAAGAAGAAGAAGAAGAAGAAGAAGAAGAAGAAGAGGAAGAGGAAGAAGAAGAAGAAGAAAATGAAGAAGATGAAGAAGAAGAAGAAGAAGAAGAAGAAGAAGAAGAAGCGACAGCGGCAGCAGCGACAGCGGCAGCAGCAGCAGCAGAAGAAGAAGAAGAAGAAGCAGAAGAAGAAGAAGAGAAGAAGAAGAAGAAGAAGCAGCAACAGCAGCAGCAGCAGAAGAAGAAGAAGAAGATGATAATGAAGAAGAAGAAGAAGAAGAAGAAGAAGAAGAAGAAGAAGAAGAAGAAAGAAGGAAAAAGAAAGAAGAAAAAAAATGAAAACGATGAAGAAAAAGAAGAAGAAGAAGGAGAAGGAGAAGGAGAAGAAGAAGAAGAAGAAAAAGAAGAAGAAGAAGCAGCAGCAGCAGCAGGGAAGAAGAAGAAGAAGAAGAAGAAGAAGAATAGTAGTAGTAGTAGTAGTAGTAGTGAAGAAGAAGAAGAAGAAGAAGAAGAAGAAGAAGAAGAAGAAGAAGAAAGAGGAGGAGGAAGAAGAAGAAGAAGAAGAAGAAGGAGGAGGAGGAGGAGGAGGAGAGGAGGAGGAGGAGAGGAGGAGGAGAAAACACAAAAAATGTTGGCTGACCAGTATATTACATAAATATATTCATATACATATGCATATATACATATATAGATATATAGATATATACATACATATATATGTATAAAATATTATATATATATATGTGTGTGTGTATGTATACATACACACACATATATATATGTATATATATATATAATACATACATATATGTGATGAGTGTGTGTGTGTGTTACTACGTATTCAAACAAAAAAAAGCAGCAGCAGCAACGACAAATACAAGAGTAACAAAAACGATACAACAACAACAACAACAACAACAAAAGCAATAACAACCAACAACAACCAACAACAACATTAATCAACAACAACCAACAACAACAAAACGAAAAATAACAAGCAAACAAACAAACAAACAACAACAAAAGCAACAACAGCAGCAGCAGCAGCAATAACAGCAGCAGCAGCAATAACAACAACAACAACAACAGCAGCAGCAGCAGTAACAACAACAACAACAACAACACAAAGGATGTTCATCATCAGGCGTAGGAAGAAGGCAGTGGATCTGATTGGTATGACGGAGGACGGAAGGAGGAGGGAAGGGAGGGAGGGAGGGAGGGAGGGGAGGGGAGGGAGGGAGGGAGGGGAGGGAGGGAGGGAGGGAGGGGAGGGGAGGGAGGGGAGGGGAGGGAGGGGAGAGAGGGGAGGGGAGGGGAGGGAGGGGAGGGGGGAGGAGGGAGGGAGGGAGGTTGTGTGTTTGTTTGGAGGAAGCGGGGTTCAGGAGAGAGGGTGAGCGGGAAGGGAGGAGAGTTGTGAGGGTAAGAGAAGGAAGGAGAGAGACTAGAGAGAGATCGATAGATCGAGAGAGAGAGAGAGAGATCCAGAGAGAGAGAGATCCAGAGAGAGAGAGAGAGAGAGAGAGGGAGGGAGGAGGGAGAGAGAGGACTGGGGGGACGAGGGAGTCTCGAACTGGGAAAGGAGAAGGATGAAGGAGAGAGAACAAAATGGAGAAATTAGTAAGGAAAGAAGGAGGATGAAGAGGGAGGAGGAGGGATCTAATCGACAAATTTGACTTCAAAAAACAAGGGGAAGGTCCAAACTTTCTCCTGCAGACCTACATCCATTACATTGTACAGATTACAATGCTTAGAGAGCGGATGATTTTGTTTGCCGTTTTCCTCCGCTGGATGATGATCTTTTTTCCGTTTCCTTTTACCAAAGATGCAAACTGCCTAAATAAGGCAGAAAATGAGGTCGGTGGTTGGAGAAATTGGGGCCGGCGTGCTCGAGCCAAACCCACCTCAACCGAGAACGAAATTCTGCGAGACGTGACCACATGTAAGGTGACCTTAACTGCGAAGCCACAGCGATTGGGGGTGGTTTTCAGAAAAGAAACCTCCGCGATTGAGTGGGTGGGAGCTGGTGGGCCTTGGCTGAGCAGAAGAGAGATAGGAGAATTTTGAGAGAAGAAGCAAACGAAAAGAAACAGCAGACGAAAAGGCGCGGTTTCGAAGGTGACACGTCATCACTTTTCCCGAAGGGACATCCTTGGAGGAGAACCATGACAATGTGTGTTGAATGTGTTGTGAGTTGTGAGGTTGCCAGGTTGGGCTTTTGTGAGTACTTTTGTGGATAGTTGAAGAAATGACTTTTTTCGGTTGTTGCTTCAAGCCAAAACAGAAAACACAAAAACGGGCGGTCCGGACCTTCCGGCTGGCCATGTTTGTGACCAATTGGTCACAACGGCCGAGTCTCAAGAATGGCGTTCATCATTATTGTATCATAGACTATTCTACTTATTCTTCCTTGGTTGAGCAGACTTATATCCATTCAAGTTAGAGAAGAAAGCGAAAAATTCAAATGCCCCTCCCTCCTGAGGACCTCGCCCTCCTCCCCCGCCCCCCCCCCCCCTCCTTTTCTCCTCATTTCTTCTTCCGTCTTTCCTGCTCCTCCTTTCCTCTCCTTTCCTCTTCCCTCATCCT
>WBZZ01001077.1:17500-25000 GCA_019918135.1 Paulinella micropora | reverse complement strand
ATAATAATAATAATAGTGCTTCTCTGTCAATGGCTGATGCAAATCTGCACATGCGCCTCCATCGTCTCACCCGCTCTAATGACACCCCCGCACGGGCAGTTCCAACACTTCCAGACGGACCGGTATGTTCAATGAAAATACTGGTGGCACCGACGGGAATCGAACTGGCGACAGGGCCTAGATGGTAGAACTTGACCACTGGGCTTTCACGGTGTCCAAATAATAATAATAATAATAAAATAATAATAATAATAATAATTATTATTATTATTATTATTATTATTATTATTATTATTATTATTATTATTATTATTATTATTATTATGGACACCGTGATAGCCCAGTGGTCAAGTTCTACCATCTGGGCCCTGTCGCCAGTTCGATTCCCGTCGGTGCCACCAGTATTTTCATTGAACATACCGGTCCGTCTGGAAGTGTTGGAACTGCCCGTGCGGGGGTGTCATTAGAGCCTATCGTCAATTCTTCGTACTCCCCTCACGGGTGAGACGATGGAGGCGCATGTGCAGATTTGCATCAGCCATTGACAGAGAAGCACTATTGTTATTATTATTATTATTATTATTATTATTATTATTATTATTATTATTATTATTATTATTATTGATAGCCCAGTGGTCAAGTTCTACCATCTGGGCCCTGTCGCCAGTTCGATTCCCGTCGGTGCCACCAGTATTTTCATTGAACATACCGGTCTATTTCTGGACCAGTATTTTCATTGAACATACCGGCCCGTCTGGAAGTGTTGGAACTGCCCTTGCGGGGGTGTCATTAGAGCTTATCGTCAATTCTTCGTACTCTCCTCACGGGTGAGACGATGGAGGCGCATGTGCAGAAATGCATCAGCCATTGACAGAGAAGCACTATTATTATTATTATTATTATTATTATTATTTTGGACACCGTGATAGCCCAGTGGTCAAGTTCTACCATCTGGGCCCTGTCGCCAGCTCGATTCCCGTCGGTGCCACCAGTATTTTCATTGAACATACCGATCCGTCTGGACCAGTATTTTCATTGAACATACCGGCCCGTCTGGAAGTGTTGGAACTGCCCTTGCGGGGGTGTCATTAGAGCTTATCGTCAATTCTTCGTACTCCCCTCACGGGTGAGACGATGGAGGCGCATGTGCAGAAATGCATCAGCCATTGACAGAGAAGCACTATTACATTATTATTATTATTATTATTATTATTATTATTATTATCAGTAGTAGTAGTAGTAGTAGTAGTACTAGTAGTAGTAGTACTAGTAGTAGTAGTAGTAGTAGTACTAGTAGTGGTGGTGGTGGTGGTGGTGGTGGTTTTGGTGGTGGCGGTGGTAGTGGTAGTAGTACTACTATTACTACCATTACTGTTAGTATTACTATTACTATTACTATTACTATTACTATTATGATTATTATTATTAGGGAGTACATAGGCCATCGGTCCTTTCCATGGGCTGATTGGTATAAAGCTCCTAGAGTAATGTTCTATGCCGTCACTTCCTTTATTCCACCGATTGGTGTGGAGACTTTCCTTATGGAATGGAGGACTGGATGCACATGGCCTTTTGGCTCAGCAATTGGCAGGAGATACACTATTATTATTATTATTATTATTATTATTATTATTATTATTATTATTCTTATTATTATTATTATTTGGACACCGTGATAGCCCAGTGGTCAAGTTCTACCATCTGGGCCTTGTCGCCAGTTCGATTGCCGTCGGTGCCACCAGTATTTTCATTGAACATACCGGTCCGTCTGGAAGTGTTGGAACTGCCCTTGCGGGGGTGTCATTAGAGCCTATCGTCAATTCTTCGTACTCCCCTCACGGGTGAGACGATGGAGGCGCATGTGCAGATTTGCATCAGCCATTGACAGAGAAGCACGCACTATTATTATTATTATTATTATTATTATTATTATTATTATTATTATTAGGGAGTACATAGGCCATCGGTCCCTTTCCATGGGCTGATTGTTATAAAGCTCTGTATGTATCGTCTGCCAATTGCTGAGCCAAAGGCCATGTGCATTCAGTCCTCCATTCCATAAGGAAAGTCTCCACACCAATCGGTGGAATAAAGGAAGTGACGGCATAGAACATTACTCTAGGAGCTTTATACCAATCAGTCCCTTTCCACTCTAGGAGAGATCAATCATTTGTAGTTGATTTGCTGCAAGATACCCGACACTATGCGGGTAGTAGGGACTTCCTTTTGGGGCCTTCTATGCAGGATGGTTAGAGTCACTCTTCCCTCCCCAACATACTCACTGTAGTCCCTATTGGGTCGAGGGATGGAGGCGCATGGCCCTCGGGCTCAGCCATGACAGATCAATATATATTATTATTATTATTATTATTATTATTATTATTATTATTATTATTATTATTATTATTATTATTATTGTTATTGTTATTGTTATTATTATTATTATTATTATTATTATTATTATTATTTGGACACCGTGATAGCCCAGTGGTCAAGTTCTACCATCTGAGCCCTGTCGCCAGTTCGATTCCCGTCGGTGCCACCAGTATTTTCATTGAACATACCGGTCTATTTCTGGACCAGTATTTTCATTGAACATACCGGCCCGTCTGGAAGTGTTGGAACTGCCCTTGCGGGGGTGTCATTAGAGCTTATCGTCAATTCTTCGTACTCCCCTCACGGGTGAGACGATGGAGGCGCATGTGCAGAAATGCATCAGCCATTGACAGAGAGGCACTATTATTATTATTATTATTATTATTATTATTAATACTATATCTGAGGCGTACTGATGCAGCTAATGGCATATCCTCAACGGACATAAGCCTCCAATACCCTTGTTCGAGGTCCTCCACCCCCCCCGTGTCAGTCTCTCGCCTGATGATCGGGGCCACCGATGGAGCTCCTGAGGGCAAGACTGCACTAAGCCGAGGTTATTCCGAATAATAATAATAATAATATTATTATTATTATCATTATTATTATTATTATTATTATTATTATTATTATTATTATTATTTCTGGAAGTGTTGGAACTGCCCTTGCGGGGGTGTCATTAGAGCTTATCGTCAATTCTTCGTACTCCCCTCACGGGTGAGACGATGGAGGCGCATGTGCAGAAATGCATCAGCCATTGACAGAGAAGCACTATTATTATTATTATTATTATTATTATTATTATTATTATTATTATTATTATTATGGACACCGTGATAGCCCAGTGGTCAAGTTCTACCATCTGGGCCCTGTCGCCAGTTCGATTCCCGTCGGTGCCACCAGTATTTTCATTGAACATACCGGTCTATTTCTGGACCAGTATTTTCATTGAACATACCGGCCCGTCTGGAAGTGTTGGAACTGCCCTTGCGGGGGTGTCATTAGAGCTTATCGTCAATTCTTCGTACTCCCCTCACGGGTGAGACGATGGAGGCGCATGTGCAGAAATGCATCAGCCATTGACAGAGAAGCACTATTATTATTATTATTATTATTATTATTAATGGACATGTCCAGATCTGGATGTGAAGCCATCGTGTGAGGAAGCCTATTACTATCATTTTATTTATTTATTTATTTTTTAAGGATCTGGGGAAGAGGTGGCAAATGACAAAACTGCCTTGCGAGCGAAGCGCAGCCTTGAGACGGCAGATTGCAAGGAGAACATCTACCAGCCGAACAAGAAGTCCAAAATAGTGGAGGCATATAAGTTCTGGGTGTATGTGCACGAAGAGGACACATCAGAGGAAGAAACGAAAAAATCAGATATTTCGGACATGGTCTCCTGCACGCGTAGTGGTCTCCCGCTCGCGACAGCGGTCAGAGAGACACAGCAGGCACAACCACAAGAGATTCAGCAGAAGGTACAACCAACAGAGACTCAGCAGGAGTCGCAACCAACAGAGTTTCAGAAGGAGACGCAACGGCGACCACGAGGGCGACCGCGAAAAGACTGCCTCAGACAGAAAAACGAACCATCCAGCGCGAAAAGGTTTCCTTCTCTCCTTCTTCTGTTCCTCCTTTCTATTTGCTCTCTTTCTTTCTTTCTTTCTTTCTTTCTTTCTTTCTTTCTTTCGTTGTTCATCATATGCACCGGAGAGGAATTTCTTTGTTAAGACCTGCTTCAAAAAAATTGCTGCAGGTCTGGCAATGAGGTGTCCTTTCTATTTGCTCTCTTTCTTTCTTTCTTTCTTTCGTTCATCATATGCACCAGAGAGGAATTTCTTTGATAAGACCTGCTTCAAAAAAATTGCTGCAGGTCTGGCAATGAGGTGTCCGTTGGCAAAAGAGATATCCCCAAAGTGGTGGAAGAGCATAAGTACTGGGTGTATGTTGATGAACCTTCTGGCAAGGAATCAGAGAAGGGAGAGAACGAACCAGACTGGTTAGAGCAAGTCTGCTGCACCAGGAGTGGTTTGCCTCGTCAATATCAACCACAGCTATAATGTATGTGGTATACAACATGCATTATAATATTCAAAGAGAGAGAGAGAGAGTATCACTTGAGTTGTAGCAACTAAGAAATTCAGAAAGTAGTATGGAGGTAGCAATTAAGTTCTAAATATTCAACATGGTCGAGAAATCAAGCCACCTCTCCTATCATCTTCGTTCCTCCTCTTCCACCTCTTCCCGCCCACAACGTCCCCTTCTTCTTACCCAACTCGTCCGCGCGGTCCCGTGCTAAAATATTCTGCGCCATCGTCGTTCATGGCACAAATTCGCAGGTCGCGTCACCCATCCACCGTTCTTTCTCCATAATTTAATTGTTGCGTCATTCTCGGGTAATGTCCTCCTAATATCTTTCTTCTCCGTTTTGTTTTTTTTGTAGTGTGCGAAGACTGACCGCCGCTGACCACAACAGAGAATGGGGAAAGTTAAGAGAAAGTGATAGCGAGAAAGGAGGGTCAAAGTCTCCAGTAGTTTCAAAAATGTGAGGGTACTAGAAACAGTTAGCTTTACGAAGCTGTTCCAGCAGTCGCTGGCACTTCCCCACCTTTCTCACAATTGTCAAATAGAAGTTACATTTGAAATTATACGCGTACCATAATAGGGTATTATGCAAGCTTCAGGTATAGGTGTAGATACTGGATCAGCATGTACCCTCGCTCAGTTCTCTGCTTTCATGCTGTTTTTGCTGAAGGCATTCCAATTGCGAAATCATCCAACCTTAATATGTTGTCTAGATATAATACTGTATCAGCATGTTATCCTTTCTTGCTTCAGTTCTCTTTTGTGCTGTTTTTACTTCGGCATTCCAATTGCAAAATCATCAAACCTTAAAGTTACTACATGCTGTCGACGTAGAATGTGCTACGACAAATTTCGAAGCTCGGAAAAGGTCTTTCAAATGACACGCTCAGCATCCCTCCCCGTGGTTTATTACCAAGTCGGAATGTTGTCAGTTTCATCTGATTCTGCTAAGAAGCTTCAACATTAAAGCTAAGCTAACTGATGCTAGCGACAGTCTTGAACCAGCACCTCTACCTGCTCGGCGGGCAAGACGGGGAAACGGAACTAAACAGCGCGTCATCTGTTTACTAACTTGACCCTGCAGTAACATTCAGTGGAGTTATCAACACTCCAGGAAGTACAATATCATAATTTTTGAATATATAATATTTATCTGGTTTTGCGTTGAAATGCATGTGTCGGGTCTTTTTCTGCCCCTGAAAAATGTGTGGGCACCAACAGCTAGAGTTATGGTTATTCAACTACATGTTTTTGTTGATGGTGTTACTATATCTAAAACTGCTAGCAAGGTTGCAAAGCAGTGTGTAAGTCAGCCTCAAGCCGTTGCTATCAGCATGTGAGTGTATTGTGATCATCTAGAAAAATTTTCTGCACAATGAGCTGTGAGTTTGGATACAACCCTAAGGGGTAATTACACAAAGAACTCTTAATAAAGATCTCTATGGCTGCAATTTAAGTCCTGACTCCTGAGAGCAGGTGAAATATCAGTAAATAGCAGAGACTGTCACTTCGTTTATTTACGTAGATTTCTATTTGTTGCAGACTTGGGTTGCAAAATACAAACACAACTGAAAGTAGATTATGAGTTTGCTAAGCTGAACGTTGCAAAAACTGCTGTGAAGTACTTGAAGGATAGCTTCAAGTCCAACTTGTAGCTCAAGTGTCCAGGATTTGCTTTTGGGAAAAAGGTTTCATCAGTTATGACTAAATGCTTATTTTTCACTGTCACCTGTTGGAGTAAAAAATACAAAAAGGCAGTGATATGGGAACAAATCAACTACCCTAGTAACGGTAACTCCGGGTAACGTCGGAAATGAAATATGAATAATTTACTGGAGAGTCGAATTGGCGTAACTTTTGAAGAAAAACAAGCATGTGACTCCGTGTTTTGCCGGTTCTGGTCTAAAGTATTCATTATATATTAATATTTATTGATGCCGCTGTTCTTTGATGCAACCAATTCAATACACATCCGGGCCGCTAGTACTTCAACAATCCTCGCAGGCTGTTCTTACATCATTGAAATAAGGACTCATGATCAAAGATGGTGGAAAATATGGGAGACAGAGACTAGCGGCCTGAGCCACAAACCGCAACCAAGGCAAACACCAGCCAATTCCCGTGGTCCGGCCTAGCGATAATATTGCTGTTGACATTCAAGACAACAACAAAAATTAGTTTTTCATTTTTGTGTCAGATTTTCATTTTTGTGACAGTTTTTCATTTTTGTGACAAAAATTCAAATTTTCAAATTTAACGGTAACATTTCGCGAAAATTTACGATATTTTGCGGACGAATATAGCAGTTAATTTGAAAAATTCAAATTTTCACCCAAAATCAAAATTCCAACCAAAACTGAAATTCCAACCAAAACAGAAAAATCAATTTTTTTTGTTGTCTTGAATGTCAACAGCAATATATTTCAGTTTAAAAAGTGTAACCGCAAGTTACAGTTACTAATAGTAATATTATTAATATCGTTACCCTGTTAAGAGGGTTATTTATTAACTTCCTCTTATTGTGTCTGTAGTGGTATTCAAGTGATATATTGCTGTTGACATTCAAGACAACAACAAAAATTAGTTTTTCATTTTTGTGTCAGATTTTCATTTTTGTGACAGTTTTTCATTTTTGTGACAAAAATTCAAATTTTCAAATTTAACGGTAACATTTCGCGAAAATTTACGATATTTTGCGGACGAATATAGCCATTAATTTTAAAAATTCAAATTTTCACCCAAAATCAAAATTCCAACCAAAACTGAAATTCCAACCAAAACAGAAAAATAATTTTTTTTTGTCTTGAATGTCAACAGCAATATTAATATATTAAAGCATGAATAGCACATATTTACCGGCTATCTGCGCCTACTACACAAGGGGGAAATACAGCACCACGCGGCTTGTATTTTTTTATGGTAATATTAATACATTTGCTCTTGACATACTGCTGATAAAAAGAAATTGAAGGAGTTCACATTTACAAGAACGGCTAGAGACTCAGTTGTGACGTGCAGTCACCTATGAGGATG
>WBZZ01001076.1:7500-29271 GCA_019918135.1 Paulinella micropora | reverse complement strand
AGGTGGGCTGCCAGGGCGACCAGCACACACGGAGTGTGTCGACGCGAAGGGCAAGGTTTGGCGGGTCATCCTGCGTGTTATCGATGCGCTGCCTGAAAATTGGTTGGAATTGTCGCCGGACCGTGCGCAAAAGATGGACCAGCTCATTTATCTCAGCGATGAAGAGCTTAGAAGCCTGCCACGCACTTACTTCGTCAACGAGTCGAACCCGCCCGCGCACCCTGCATGGCGCGGTGCGCGAGAGCTTACGAGGGAAGAACGCCAAGCGCAAGACATCGCCTTCGCAAGCGCCAGCGAGCCCTGGAAGAAGATTGCGCACCTCCTGAAAATTTGCGCTGACAAGAAATCCTTCGAACGCAAGCACATGGTCGTGGCTGAGCTGAAGATGTGGCTTCGGCAACACGGAGTGCCAACGCAAGATAGACACCGGAAGCAACTTCCGAAGAAGGGTCTCGTCGAGGCAGCGTGGGACCATTCTAGGGTATGTACAATGATGTGTGTAAATGTAATATATATAACACAACTTGTATATTGCAGACATATCTATAGCTACCTACTAATATATATACCAATCCGTCACACTATTCATCTATTTTCATGTGCATGTATGCATGTATGTAGGCGTGTGAATGCGGGCTCGAAGAAGATGACGACGCGCCTGCCGCCGTGGAACTGGACGACCCTGCCGCGGGCGCAGACGCAGATGGTAATAATTATCTTCATATCGATACTGATCATTTATGATTGTTATATGATATGTTTGCAGCTTCACGTCCCGTGAGAGGACGGCGAGGACGGCGAGGACGTCGTCGTGGGCGCCGCGTCGCAGCGCGCAGACGCCCAGCCCGACCTGTTGGGGATGACTGGCAGCAGTCTGATAACGAATCGACTGCCGCCTCTGAATCAGACCGTATTGCTGAGTCCGATGGTAATTACGTCTATGTATGTTTTGAACATTATGCTTATGCATGTTTTGTTGCGTAGGTGAATCAGAAGCAGACCCCCGTCTTGAAAGCAGTGACGGCAGTGGTCGTGGACGTGGTCGCGGCCGTGGACGCCGGGCCGGGGCTGCCGTTGCCCCGAGAGGCAGAGGACGGCAGAAGCGGCGCCTCCCGCTAGGAAGTTCCCGGGCCCAGCCTCCAGCTCGCCGTCGGAGAGTCAATGGAGCGCCTTGGATTTGCGAGGCGTGTCAGCACGACAACGACAAAGGTCAAGACATATGCGAATTATGCAACTGGCCCGAACTTCCTGAAGGGTGGATCTCCCCAACGGTTCCGACCAGGAAATCTGAAATCTCTGGTGATCTGCAATGATTCTAGTGGGTATTCATGCATGCGTTGTTTCTACATGAATTTGTTGTGATTTTAGGCAAATGGCATATATTTACTAGGGATCGCATTGACTTGTGATTTGTCTTCAATTCGACTCAAAAGGCAAGTGGATACCCCCGGTTCCCCCCCCCCCCTCCCCCCGGACCAAGTTGGTAATCCCTTACGAAGTTATTAGTTAAACCGTTGTCAGTTATTTCATTTTATATTATTATTGAAATAAGAATCATTGAGATAACGAGAACGGTTTGATTGCACTCGTGAAAGCATCGACTTAAAGGCAAATTGATACCCCCCCCCCCCCCACGCCCCCTCGTTTGTCAGTGACAAGTAAGTAACTTTTGTAGTTTTTACTTGCCTTATCAAGCATTAAATGAAACAAAAGCTGCGCAAATTGTTTATCAAGAGAAACGTAACAAAGCGCCGTCATAATATAAACGTAGCATATAAAATCTTAGAAAAATCAGTACTATACACGGTAGTAGACCGGTTCCGGCCCGCTTCCGGAAGTGAAGTCAAGTAGCTTTCCGATTACTTAAAACATGATTTAACATGATTTTAATACATTCTGCAAGCAGGGAAATGATTTCCCATCATTTCCCAGATGTTTGAAAAAAATGTGTATGGGACATGAAAAATTTCGGAAAATCAGGGACCCCTAGTTGTCCGAATTTTTTGTTATAGAGTAGTGTCTCAGTTCGTGTGTGATTAGTGTAGGTTCTCTCTCTCAAAAAGAGCTAAGGAGCAATTGAAAAGAGCCATTGAGTAGGCCATTAATCAGAGTGCCCGTTAGGATGACCCCAGACACTAAGGCACAGATAAGAGCCGAGGGGCTAAAGAAGTTGTTATGGTTGAAGGATAGCATGAGAGATGACATGTTTGTGTGGCAAAATTTCAACGTATTTTACGGACATTTTCGTCGAATTTTGCGGACAGTGCACTATTACTGAAATTTTGACCCCAGAAAATGGATTACTTTGGCGCGTCTGCGTGTTGCTCGTGTCTATCTTGAGCAAAAACTGACATGCACATTAGCTTGACTCAAGATAGGTATGCCGAACCCAAATTTAATAATTTGTGCTTGGATACTGCGCGTGATCTTTTCATTAAGGTTTCCCCCTCTCATATATATACTGTCAACTTAATTATATGCACACAAAAAAAGGTCGGAGTAGGGTCTACTCCGACTTTTCAAAATTCTGTACTCTATAGTCAACCCAACACAAACCAAACTCCATTACGTTTTCCTTTCAATTTTTATGTTTGTGTGATATACGAAGTATCACACAACTGCCTTTTGGAAGCTAAAAACGAACCTTTTTTTTTTCCCCTTCCCCCCCCCCCTAAAAAAAGCAATTCCCATTCACAAAATAAATATTCCAAGGGGAGCTGCTGGACGGGGGCATCAACCTGTTCCATCACTTTGCAGTCTTCTTCTTCTTCATCCTCGAGGGCTGCTGCTTCTTCTTCCAACCGTTTTCGTTGAACTTCTCGTGCTCGTTCTCGTTCTTCTTCTTCAAGTTCGGTGGCCGTGCGTTTAGCTTCTGCTGCCGCTCTTGTTGCTGCATCTTCATCAGCCTTGGCTTCCGTAGCAGTAGGAATTGCTGCAGGTGCAGATCCTTCCGGGATGGATGCCAACGTGCTGGTGCCTGAGCTGGATGAAGCTGGCGAAGATCTCGGTGCCACGCGTGAAGGTGTCAGCGGGTGACCGAGGAGGGTCGTAGCGGGTGAAGTAGTCGGGTTGAGTGTCAAACTTGAAGCGAACAAGCCGATGTCCTAGGGTTGTTCAACAATGATCCTCTTCCTGATACGAAGGGCCGGAAGGTCGTAGGTCGTAAGGATTGCACAAATTTGCGTAGTCACTACCGGCATGCTTTTTATGTTATTAAAAGTCGTAGTAAATAGCAAAAACAACTTTTATTAGTTTATATTAATATAATAATGCATTTTGACTACTTAAATATAGCCTACGGCAACGCAAAGATAGCTGTACTACACATTCCAGACTGCTATGTGCCTGACGGTAAAGTCCGCTTCCCCAGGCTGTGTAGCCGCGAATTAAGTAACAAAACGACGCAAAGCTGCAAAAAGAAAGCAAATTATAAATTGTCTGTGTTTTCCTGCCTCCGGTGGCATTTGGAGCGCCACCGGACTGCGTACGCAGGCTACCGCGCCACCCCACCCGTGATACCCACGTCAGGAGGGCAAGTCCGAATCCTAGCGCGGTACAACACAAATTACACAACAAAATCAATCATAAACAGTAAAGTCAAGAGAGAAAATGAAAGTTAATGCTCTCTCCTGCCTCCGGTGGCACTTGTGGCGCCACCGGAGGCGAGTATGCTACCTTGTACGCGCTAACGGTCTACTCAAGCCGAGAGTTACCCCCTGCCATGTAATTCAGAAACGAGGTACTTTGCTGTTGACTGTGTGACAAATACGACGTTGCTTGCTGCTGTGAGTATGCTAGATACGCCGCAAGGCCGCTGCCTCCACGGCCTCCACCGGCTGCTGGCTGGAAAACAGGTGACAACGCAGGCTGTTGACCTCCATATCCGCCATGCTGGTCGGGCGGGGAGGACGGGGGGATTACAAATAGGACCACATGCGGCGGCGACGATGGGGGCGCGCACTTCTCCTTGCATCTGCACCCTTTGCCATGCTTAGCATCTGGTACACATTCCTCACATTTGCACCCTTTGCCATGTGGTACGCACCCTGTGCAATCGCACCCTTCTCCATGCCCGGGGACGCGTTGCGACTGGCGGCACCGCGGGCATCGACAGCCTGGGGCGCATACCTGACGATCACCTCCCCCTTGGATCGGGGTCTGCCCGTCCGGCCGCTTTGAACCACTTTCCTTTGCAGTGCCACGCTTCACTTTCTTCTTTTTAGGTGACTGCAAGGGTGAATCTTCCGACTCATCATCCGAATCTTCCGACTCATCATCCGAATCCTCCTCGTCCGTTTCCTCTAAATCAAAACCAGGTACCCATCACATCAGATTGTGCACGGCAAGCTTATTACCTTGCGCGCGCGCTTCAGTATTATTAGCAGCAGCAAGCTTGGCCCTTGCCTTGGCGCGCTTCTTGATGCCCAGGGGGCACGTCGGGCAAAGGCAAGTTGGCAGGTGCGTCTGGTTGCCACCCTTGCCACCGACTCCAACTTTTTTACCAGCTGCAGTCTTCTTTGCAGGTAGCTGTGAGAGTGCAAGCTTGTTTTGTGTTGTGTGGGTGCAGGCTCTTACCTTGAAGTTCTGGGGTGCAGGCGAAGGCTTATTGAAGCTAGGCCAAATCAACTTCCTGTCCGCATCCGCCGCCAGAGGCATGTCCCGGGGCATTACTCCCCCAACGTGCTGGGGCCAATACACAGAGCCCTTCTGGCCATCGTAGTCAAATAAAAAAAAACCGCCGTACACGAGGTTGTCCGTCATTTTGAGGATGGGGTATTGATTTCTCTTGCCTTTCGGCAGAATCCAGGTGCAGTTTGCACCTGAACCCTGAGGCGCATGGTTTATCAGCGCGCCTGCGTTGCATGGCGGCTGGGAACGATCCTCTGCTACTTCCTTGCGATGTGCTTTGGTAAAGCACCAGAGCTTGCCACCGATCTTGAGCGTGCTGTCGCCCGGACTTGCCAAAACAGCAGAGAAGCCTGCGGGATCCACCTTTTCATCATAGCAGTCGCCCCAAAATTGTCGCAGCAGTTCCCTCCCGAATCCGCCGAGCTCCTCGCCCTCCCGCAGCCCAATGTCCCCGTACCGAGCTCCGTTGATGGGAACTAGCTGCACCCCGTAACCTTCTAGAGGATCTCTTCCCTCTGGATCAACGAATGAATCCATTGCAACAACGCGCACCTCGCCCTTTGGCAATACCGACTTGCGCCTGACCTTGCGGGACGCAATACTATCCCTGCGCACAATAAATTTTGCATCATTTTCAATGACAGACAAGCTGCTGTTGCTTACCCCTGACTGCTGGATGCGCTCAGGGCGGTGCTGGAGGCAGAGGCCTTCGCGTCTGCACCGACTTTGGGGGGGGGGGGGGGGGGGTTTGAGCGACCACGGTGGCGCGATAGCGCGGAATGGGAGGAAGCGGCTCGTCTTTCGGCAAGCGACCGTTCGCTGCTTGAATATGAGGCTCCAGTAGGGGAAATACGCACTCTTGCAGAAAGCTGTCTCTGGCACGGTCTCTGTGCTCGCTCTGGTCTTTCTTCGTGGCCACTGCATCTATGTCTGCCTCCACCAAAAAGGACAAAGCAAAAGTGCGTTCGCTGGCTCGAGCGGGAGTGGTCTCAATCGCGACCAAGCACGATCGCGTGTTTATGGAATTCGCCAGAACTATAAACTTGCCAAGCGGGTCCTGTTGCAGGCGACGGCCCGGACTATGCAAGCAACAGATACCGCGATTGCATGTCTGTATGTGCAGCATTGCTTACCCAAGCACAAGGCATATGGCCGGGGGCACCATCGTCGTCAATACCCATTCACCTGCCTACGGGTAGGAGGGGGGTGAACTGCAGTGCATGCTATCAAAGCAGGAAATTACGGTCAGGTTCAGCCCGAGGTTGCTCCAGTACTGGCTGTCGACACACGCGAAGTACTCCACAGATGTGCCCACAGAGTACGCTATCACAAGTCTAGACATCATTGCAGTAGGGACACGGGGAGGGTGTGAAGAGCAAGAAAAAAACAGAAACAGTTAGTACCCTTTCTGTTGTTGCGCCTGTTCGGTTGCGCTCATTCCGGCTGGAAATTTATAATAATACTGTTTTGCGGGCCTGACCTCCCAGAATTTATAATTTTTCTTCGCTTGTTCCCAGGCCGCTCGTGCTGCATCATCTGCTGCTTTTTGCTCAGCTATGAGCGTTAGGTTGGCGGCGGTATCGGCATCATCGATCGCGGCTTGGTCCTCAGTACCCTTACCGTCTTTCTTGTCCGCCGTGCTAGCGCTCACCGTAAGATCTTCCGTATGCGTGCCCTTACCGTCTTTCTCGTCCGCGGCGTCGCCCGCCTTATCCGCGATCGACTTGCTTTTAATGGAGTCTCCCCAAGCACCGAAAAGAGATGATTTTGGTTTTTGGACCGACAGTGGCACCGGCTCTGGCTGTTCATCCTCTTCAGGAAGTTGCAGTGCATCCAGATTGTGTGTAAAAACTTCGTCCGATCTCAACAAAGCAGCCCTGGCCGATGCGGAAATTGCGCTCAAGTGCTTGAGCTTTTCCAAAACATCATCTCTGTCCGGCGGTGGTGGGGGCGGGGGGCTGTGTGCTGCTGGTATCACCCTGCAATGCAATCACATTACGCAGCATGCAAACACCAGAAATTGCAAAACTAATACCGTTCCTGCCTGGGAGCTGATGCGCTCGTCTCCTCAAGACCCTCCTTTGCCTTGTCACTGCAAAATATGCCAATGTCATGAGAAAACGACATCAAGAGATGACAGTACCCAGTGGCAGCTAGCGCTTCAGAGAAATCGACACGACGTGAAACTGGTCCCGCCTTTTTGCTGCCACGCCTCCCACCACGCTGCTTACGGCCGGGCGACCACTGCAAGAACGATTCGTTTATTTATTTATTTATTTATTTATTTATTTATTTATTTATTTATTTATTTATTTATTTATTTATTTATTTATTTATTTATTTATTTATTTATTTATTTATTTATTTATTGATTTTCTCTTGTATGTGTGTATGTATGTATGCGTGTATGTATTCAATGCGTGTATGTATGCGTGCATGTATGCATAGTTGTTGTTGCTTTTTCGTTACTCATCATTCATTTCTTTGTTTAATAGTTTATTTCTGTATTCATTCATTTATTTACGAACTTACTTACTTACTTTCCTAACTATGTATGTATGTAGGTATGCATGCAATATATGTATGTATGCTTTGTTGTTGTTGCATGCATGCATGTACGTATTTTGTCGTGCTTCATCATTCATTTCCTTATTTAATTGTTTATTTGTTCGTTTATTTGTTTGTTTACGAACTTACTTACTTACTTTCCTAACTATGTATGTATGTATGTGTGCATGCGTGTAGGTATGCATGCAATATATGTATGTATGCTTTGTTGTTGTTGCATGCATGCATGTACGTATTTTGTCGTGCCTCATCATTCATTTCCTTATTTAATTGTTTATTTGTTCATTTATTTGTTTATTTACGAACTTACTTACTTACTTTCCTAACTATATATGTATGTATGTGTGCATGCGTGTAGGTATGCATGCAATATATGTATGTATGCTTTGTTGTTGTTGCATGCATGCATGTACGTATTTTGTCGTGCCTCATCATTCATTTCCTTATTTAATTGTTTATTTGTTCATTTATTTGTTTATTTACGAACTTACTTACTTACTTTCCTAACTATGTATGTATGTATGTGTGCATGCGTGTAGGTATGCATGCAATAATAATTGTATGTATGCTCTGTTGTTGTTGCATGCATGGATGTACTCATTTTCTCGTTACTCATCATTCATTTCTTGATTTGATTATTTATTTATTTATTTATTTATTTGTTTATTTAAACTTACTTACTTACTTTCCTAACTATGTATGTATGAAGCAGCAAACCTTCTGCTGCGATTGTGCCTTCTTCGTGGCTGAGAAGGTTTGCCCTCCCGCCGTTTTTTCGGCTATTGTTCAGCTTCTGACACGTGCGAGTCATCCCTTTTTTCAGCTGAACCAGGCTGCTGACGCTTTGCCCTAGCTCTGCGACTATGAGTCGTCTTTTGTTCTGCCAGGCTAGGGTCAAAAAACTTTGGCTTTCCTGTGAGACTGCGAACTTTGGCTTTTCCTTGCGGGGCGTATCGAAAGACCATATTGTCTTCTTTATGTCCCATGCCGGCACATTGGGATCTGGGCTTGGAAAATCATTGTACTGCATCGTGATTGCAGTGTCAATTTTGCAGTCGCCTAGCGGTTGCCATGTCTCGTCGTTATTCACTTGCACAAACACCGTCTGCTGTCCATCCTTTCTTTCCACACGATAGGCCTCGATAGTTTCTACAATAATCTTCTCCTTGGGCATGCGAAAGGCAGTGGGGTAACAGGAACAGCACTTGAACTAGTTGAAGCGGGAATGCTCTCAAACTTAAGGAGAAATGCCAAAGAAACCCGCCGAATGCCACTATTCCCTGTACGGTACGGTGAGTTTAGGAGCTTTGAAAAAGCACCCTTGTGACACGTTTGTGCAGAGCGAGCCACTAGTGACACACCCTCGCAGGTCGTCACCTCTTCTCTTGTTATGTTACATCCCACTTGTGCTGTAGTCGGCATCCCAATCTCGACCCTTTTCAGCAGCTTGGAGGCTTCAGCCTTTGGAAAGCTCTATTCGGTGCTATACGAACAATGTGATTGTGAGTATGAACTGCTTGTTGTTGCTGTCCCAGAGGCATGCCATGTCGTTTCTAGCCAGGTTAGCCACCCAATCAATCATAAGCCAGTCGGCAGTACAGTCTGCTGTAGCAAGGAGTCGGTCCTCTATACCGCTGTCTGCAAAGGTGGAGCTAGTGGAACAACGAGCTAGTTCTCGAGTGTCAGAAGTCGCACCGTCAGCCCTTGCTTCATTCAATATGTTGAGCCCATCGAGTGGATCTGCATTCTCTTCCGGGGGCGTGTCAGATACTGAATCTAGTGCACATAGCGGCCATCATTCCAGGAAGCGACTTGATGAGACGCTAGTCGATGTTCGGCACCGTAAGACTTTGGAAAGGAGCAGGAGATACCAGGAAAAGATGCGCTCAAGTAAGAGTCTCGATGGGATGACGGATGACCAACTGATGTGCTTACTTTTATCTAAGAAAGGCAAGGAGCAGTTCCCCCAAGTATCAGCGCTAGTACAGCAAGGGCAAGCGGAAGCTGCAGCTGCCAAGGCTGTCAAAGAAATTGTGCAGAGTTTTCCCTATCGATCAGCTCACAAGCAGGCTTTTGTTGGGAAGCTTCGAGGGAAGATGACCTCAAAACAATTTCAAGAAATCTTTACTTCGATCAGCGATCGGTATGCGCGCAAAGCAGCAAAAGCTGTTCGAGATGCTGACGCCAATCTACAGGAAGGGGTAAAACTGAAGAAGCCTGACATCTTTTCACAGCAAGTGATGGCGAACGCCGAGCGAGAAAAGATCACACCGATGGAGAAGCGGATCACTGCTTCTGTTGTGAAAGAGAACTTGGCTGGGAAGTCAGGGTCTAACGCTGCATTTTGGTTTGGATCATTTGACTCCTTTTTTAATTGGTTCAGAACCACAGCCCACCCTCAAATATACGCGCAAATGGTGGAGGAGTCAGGGGGCTTCGAGCGCTTGGCGCACATTATGCGGGGTGGAAAGTGGAATGAGCAAAACTCAGCTGCATATCTTTTAAGGGAGGCTGCGTCAGGCCAGGAAGCACCGATGTATGCCACCACAACTATGTCCCTCGCAATCGCAAGACTGTTGGTAAGATACTGAAGGAGGAGGATGTTCTGTTTCGTTGCATTACCAAAACAGTCCCTTGCAAGTGGCACGACAACTGGGACAAATGGAAGGCCGAGCTATTGCGAGAGGAAGCTTTGACAGAGGAGAAGCGGAACTTGGAAAAGATCAAAAACCTCAAGGAAAAAATCAAAAAGTGCGAGAGACACGACGCGCAGTACAAGGTGCAGCGAAGGTCACTCCCAGCTTCCATTCGGCTTGTTTGTGAGACTTTTTTGCATGTGCAGCCACATCACGCGACAGATCGATCTGCTTGAACCTGGGCTTGGCGCTTGGGTAGTCTATCAGGACTACATATCTTGGTACTCCGAAACAGGCGTGAAGATGAATGATTTGTTGTTCACTCGCGTCACACGGAAGACGGACGGGGAGCTGCAGTATGAATACATCCATAATATTATGAGATGTGAGCATTCCGGCGCCACGACTCGGTATATATGGGATTACCACATGCGAACTGAGGAGGAAGGAGGCAGCGGAGAGATGTCATCTCTTCCGGGCCCGGGCATCCGCACAGGCCATGGCGGGGGCGATTTCCATAACAGAGAGTGCATCATGGCGGAATCCAAGTATTTAGTATGTCACGCACCAGCTGATTGAATGCAGTCTGGCTGTAGGTTCTGGCAGAAGTACAACATTGAGATGCGCTCAGATATGCTGTGCGGCGGGCATGCCTGGAACGTGTGCGACGCGGACAAAGGCATACACACTAAGGTATTTCTCACGAGTCAGCTTGAGCAGGGCCGTGGTTTCGATATCGTTGAGGATTGGCTTCTTGCAGCTGCAAAAGCAGGGTTTGAGAACCATCGGTACTACGGTCACGACAGGGACGTGATCGAAGCGTGGATCAGCAAAAACAAGGAGAATCCCCGCAAGGTTGCGACGTGGATGTTTCAGGAGCTGCGTTCATTTGTTTACTACCGGCCAACAGATGAGGGTAAAATTTTTACGCCTGGTGTGGCCTACGGCGCGGTTCACAGCGATGTTGAGTTCCGTGACCGCATTGTGTTGGATTTACGCCAAGACAAGGATGCTAAGGAGGGCAAGCGGTGCGAGAAGTGCACCCAGAGCTTGAAGTACCCCGTACCTGCGCACAAAAAGGACGAGCGGTGCAAGTCCAAGCATCAGAGCTTGGGGGAGCCAGCCTTGGCGATACACGTGAAGTCCGGAGCGACCGATGGCATGAGCTACGAGGAAAAGCAGAGCTACTTCAACTCGGTGTCTGCTGCCAGCGGGAGAGCAAAGAGCAAAGCAAAGGGAAGGTTCACCCAAATGCTCAAGCCCGAATGTATTGCTTTGCTGAAAGGGTTAGGGCTGTCGACGCAGGGTAAGGTGGCCGACCTTCAGCAGAGACTGGAGGACGCTATGGCGAGCCACAAGGGACGCGACGGCGACGGCGACGGCGACGGCGACGGCGACGGCGGCAATACCGAAGGTGGCGCAGGCAAAAGCAGCAAAAAGAAAGCAAATAAAAAAGCAGGCCGGAAAAAGAAGCAGCCGGGCAACGCAGCGCGTGGTGGCCCTCCGGAGCGGCAGTGCGAGGCTCACGTCCCGCTGGGCGGGGCGGAGCAGCAAAGCGACAGAGGAGGGCGGCTCGGCCGGTGAATTACCAGGAGTCAGATCATGAGGAAGATCAAAAGGACAGCGACTGGGACGAGGGGGACGCAAATTCCGAAGGAGGCGAGATCTGGCTCTGCAAACATTGCAACCATCCCAACAGCAACAACCCTCCTCCAGGCAGCGAAGATTACGTAGGCTGTGAGCTGTGCGAGCCCCCTGGCGGCTTTCCCGACAGCAGCAGCGAGGACGAAGCACTTGTCTGGTGAATTACTTGCATAGAATTCGTATTTGCCGCAGCAAAATTGTTTGGCTGATTTAGATTGACTTGGGCGCCTTTGCGGTCGACAGTGCGATGGTGGCTGGCACGCTTCGGTGGCTCGTAGTTCCACCGGAAGCGGGAATGCATAATTATTTTCTTTTTTGCAATATTTTTTCCGCTTTTGCTTCATCAACATGCGGTTTTTTTGCTGTTTGCGCAAGCATTTGCCTTGTCACGGTTATAGGTAGGTGCGTGGTGCGGGGTGGTACGTAGGTGGCAGGCGATCGGTCGCGCCGGTGCGCGCTCAGCGCGCATTCATCAAGGATTTTTTGTTTCAAGTTTAGTGTTGTTTTGTTTCATTCACTGCTGTATTTCTAGCGGGGAATCAGTACTTCCGTGATATCCGGGATCGGGACATGTAATAATACTGTTTTGCGGGTGCAGAGCAAGAGGTGGCGCTAAGTGCCACCACAGGCGTGGATTTTCCCGCCAAAGCAATCTTCATAATCAGTTTTAAGTTGTTTATTTTTTATTCCATTTATCTATACATAAAATCTATGCATGACATGTAGCCGTCCACGATTTTGCGACTATAATATTGCTGGTGGGATGCAAGCAGTACGTGTTTGTCCTGGGTGGCACGGTGTGGTGGCGCCCAAGTGCCACCAGAGGTGAGATAAATCAGGAAAATAATTTGTCATTGATGCAGGGTTTGTTTATGTTTGTTTATTATATGTTTTAGTTGCAGGAAAGCGTTTGTAACATATCGTATACAATGAATCAGCGCGTATGACTAGCTGTTTGACTGTAGTGTTGGTACGTCGGGCTGAGAGTCAGACGCAATATGTATTAAAGTTTTTTTTGCAGACTTTTGCAGTAAAAATGATTTTTTAGCATTAAAACAATGTTTTTACGAATAATAATGACATTTTAATAATTTTCGCAAAATTTTGTTTCCCTACGACCGGACATGGGGCGGCCCTTCGTATCAGGAAGAGGATCATGGGTATATTAGGTCGCTAGTCTTCAATTGCGGAACCAAAATGCACAGGTTGTCCCAGTCCTCTTCAGCGACGTAAACTCCCTCGAGTAAACAGGTTCATGGATTGTGCCAGGGCAACAATGTCCTCCTTCAACTTGTGGTAGCAGCAGTACTTCTTCTGATTGATGAAAAACTCCTTCATGATGCAGCTGACTTGCTTCAACTTGCACTCAGAGAGCCTTTGGACCAAATGCTTCATTTCCGCCAACAGGCCAGGCTTGTCCTTTCGAATCCAGTGCAATTCATTGATGCTCTCGATGACGGCCTTGTCTATGTCTTCGCGAATGTCATGGCGGGAAAGAAGCTGATTCCAGAAGCTCGCTAGTGTGAGACGACACGTAGGTCCACATGGACTTGAAGGTAGCTTCGTTGATCTTGCGAGAAAGAGCAAACTCCTGCTTCCACGTACTCAAAAACTTTTTAATCGACTTGGGTGTCAAGCGACTGATCCGGATCCTTGAGACGCAAAATCGCAAGGTAGCACTGGTTGTGGGCAGCGATGGCGTTCTCCCCAAACGTGTTCTTGCGTTGCGTCTGCGCCACGCGATTCTCGTAGGCGCCCAACAGACTGACTGCAGTGCAAAGCCGACCTTTCTCGTTCCATCTCACGAAGCGAAGCTTGGACATCTTGATTACTTGCCACAGCAATTGCGTGGGGCAAGTTCGATGAAGGAGCTGAATGACGTTCGAGGTGTGAGGCCCACGAAGGCCTCCATGTGCAGCTTGCCTTCCTTCATCTTGTCCCTCAGAAACGTTTGAAGCTCCGTACGCTTTAAAAAATTTCCAACGAAATGTTGTTCCGATCCAGTTTGCCGCCCTTGCTGTCGATGAGGCCCGCAGCTCTCCACTTTTTCGTCCACTCATTGACAGCGTCTCGGTGACCGTCACAGAAAGCCGGGGGCTCCATTAAATCGTTGTCCTCTTCGTCCAATCCAAACTGATTGTCAACGCTAACCTTTTCATTTTTGTCCTGCAGCCAACCCACCCACTCAATCTTGTCGTTGGGTTTTCCACTCGTGTAGAAATTGGACATGAGTTCGCCAACATATTTTTCGTCAAGCGAGCGGTCGATGACTCCTTTGTGAGGAGCACCCGCGATCACGTCCGGCAGAACTTCGACGTTGTCGTACGAGAGCGAAGAGATGTCAGCGGTTGCTGCCTGGACAAGGATTTCGTGTCTGAACAACACATTGCATTTTTATACATAAAAGTCACAAGCACAGACAAGCTAAAATGAGATTTTACCGTCTTGGTACTTGGCTTCTTCTTGCGCTCTCTTGTCTTCCTCTGTCACGTTCTTGCTTAACTTCGCCTTGCCTTTCATTTTCTTTGCCTTCTTGACAGCAGGAGAAAGTTTGCTGGTGTCCGGAATCATGCTGACACCATCATCGGTTTGTTCTTTCCTCTTCTTGCTTGCAGTGGAAGGTGTGGACACGATAGAGCTTGTTGATGAGCTTGTTTTCCCTGCGGCAGGAGGGATTTTCGAGACAGCAGGGGCAGCGGCCTTCTAAGCTGGTGGTCTCAATGGTGGGGACTTGGGCAGAATTTTCCTTAAATTTCTGACCCGAACCTGAGGCCTGATCAATGAGACTGTTCCTCACCGTCGTCATCTTCAGGGTCATTTTCCTGAGTCTCCAGTTGACTGTACGACACTTTCTTCTAGCCCTGAGCTTTCTTGGACGAAGACACTGAGCGAACCAGTGCACTTGCTTCCTCATTTTCCTCTTCTTCTTCTACTTCTTCTACTACGTCTTTTTGCACTTCTTCTTCCTTGTCCCCTTGGCAATGCACTTCAGCCTTGCCCTTTTCTTTGCCTTCGTTGCCAGAAAGTGTTGATTCAGCTGCAAACGGTGACTCTTCCTATTGGGTGTGAGGCAAAGGGCTTGAGGAACGACGTCGTCGTCTCCAGTTCCCTGCAAAAACCATGCAAGTGTCTCCAGTTCCCAGCAAAAACCATGCAAGTGCAGTTGGGCTCGGACGTAAAAAGTGGACCCGACTGGGTGTATACAGAAAAAACAGAAAAAAGGAAGCAGACCCAATCCGAACCTGGGATTTTTATGCATAAAAGTGTCAAATGCAAATGGACCAGACCTCTTGCTCAGTGGAAGCCATGTGGAAGCCTTCCCAGCCATCGCCTTCAGCAACTCTTTAAGCTTCTTGTTCAGCTTGCCTGCAGTGTGTGTTTGTGTGTGTGTGTGTGTGTGTGTGTGGGTGTGTGTGGCTGTGTGTGTATGTATGTATGTGTGTGTGTGTATGTGTGTGTATGTGTGTGTATGTGTGTGTGTGTGTGTGTGTGTGCATGTGGGTATATGTGTATGTGTGTGTGGATGTGTGACACTGTATGTATATGTACGTATGTGTAGTGGGTATGTGGGTGTGTGTGTGGGTGGGTGGGTGTTGATGTGTGTGCGTGGGAGTGTGTGTGTGTGTGTGTGTGTGTGTGTGCGTGCGTGCGTGTGTGCGTGTGCATGTGTGTGTGTGTGTGTGTGTGTGTGTATGCACAGTAGAGAACATTGCCCCTGGTACAGCAGCTTCTCCGCCCATCGCTCATCGTTCTTCGTTAAAGGTTTAGTTCTAGGCTTCTTCGTTTTTCGTTTATCACTCTGGAGTCTCCTTTCCTATGGACCCCCCTATACGCAATGTTTCGTTATTGGGGTAGCTCGATGCCCGTGCTTTCCCCCCCTTGCTCTCCATCAAATGCTTCAACTAGTCCAAGGCTGCATTCACATATTTCAAATGGCTCCATCGGTTACAGTTCGTTTGAAAAAGGTTCAATTGCTTACACTAGTTACAGCCCCCGCGCCGCGCGCCCTTTACTCGAGCTCTAGCCCTTAATTACTCTATTCACCTCTACTGCCCTAGCACTGGTGCTCCCCTGGCTCGATGGATGGATCGATGGATGGATCGATGGATGGATCGATGGATGGATCGATGGATGGATCAATAAATGAATCGATGGATGGATCGTTGATGGATCGTTGGATGGATCGTTGGATGGATCGTTGGATGGATCGTTGGATGGATCGATGGATGGATCGATGGATGGATCGATAGTTCCTGGAGCCCTTAATGCCCTGACATTATAGCCCTCCCCTACTCTAGCCCTCCAATTATTTCAATCATTTCAATTATTTCAATTATTTTAAGTACCTCTACTGCCCTAGCACTGGTGCTCCCCAAGCCTCCCCGTGTCAGCTTTCCTCAGCCTATTCAAGCCCTATTACCTGCCCTCCACTCTCTGCACTTCTGGCTATATAGCCTATTGCCCTATCTAACACTATCTGACCTTACCATTATATGATATAACTATCTTACCTATGCTCTCTTCCCCCCCGCCTGGGACTGCAGGCTCCCGGCCTAACTAGCCGGGGGACTAATAATTACGGAGCAATTATACCACTACTCCAATACCCAACCTAGAAAGATCTTCATAACCTACTACCAACCTATTTACAGTGGTTCTTACCACAGATACTGAGACTATTTGACTTTTAGACTTACTCTGTCAACTTCCTTTCCCCCCCATATCTACAACGATTTTCTGACTGGCCCTACTACTTCATTTCCTATTCGGCTGAGACACACTCGCTACCACTGAAATAAAACCAGCTTTCCCTCCACAAAAACTTGCCTCAAAAACTTACGTCATGAACACAGCTCATATGCCCTGCAGCCTCGGACCTAGCCCTTGCCTTTTCCACTAACCAGCCCTAGTACTAAATTAACCTTATGCAAAGGGGCGAGCACGGTCACTCGTGGTCCGGTAAACCCCAGGCCTGTTAATACTATTTCGAAAAGTACTAGGGCTGGATAGTGGAAAGGCAAGGGCTAGGTATCATACTAGGGAAAGTTATGGTCTGCATTGCATATCATCGGAGCTGTGCTCAAGAAGAAGGTTTTCAACGGAAAATTATCTGTGGTGGAAAGTTGGTTTATTTTATGTGGTAGCAAATGTAACTGGATTAGAGTGAAAGGAAAATAGCGGCACTGCCAGTGAGAAAAATTATGAATTGATATAGGTAAAAAAGGAAATTGCTAGAGCAAAACTCCAAGAAATTTGTCAGAGCAAACCCAAGTGTAAAAAATTAATAAATGTAAAAAATCCAGAAACAAGTTTTGTATTGTTATTGCACTTCTAAGTAAACTGATTTAAAGGTTCCTCAAGAAGTTATTGAATGGTTTTCAATTAAATTGAAGAACGCTTGCTTTTCGTAGAGTTGAAAAGGAAGCATGTACGTAGGCTAGGTAGGCGATCTTTAAATTGTATAAAAATATAGAATTATTAATCCTTACTCCGGCCTCCACATTTGTGAATCAGGATTCACAAATGTGGATCGGCGGTATTTTATGTGTTTCTCCAGCTACATTTGTGGATTTCGATAGCAGTCTAGTTGAAGCTTCCATGTCAAAAAACCGTTCTTGACTTGAATAAGTTATAAAGCCTTCACAATCAGGGTTCAAGTGGCTGCCTATTACAAAATTTACGAAAAAAAGTGGTTGATGTCTGTGACTTCAGTGGCATATTTAATTCACTTCCAGAAAACTTGAGCGGTAGTATGACTTCCTGGGCAAGTTTTCACATATCGCTTCAGCAACTCTTGATGATTTATCAATGTGTAGCGTAGGATAGCATTTTACGACTGATACTGATGTTTTTATTATTTTTTTAATATGCATATTGAAAATGCGTGAAGAAAATATGAAAAAAAAAAGTGGTTGGTGTGTCACATGATTTTCAGTTTCATATATATATATATATACATATATATATATATATATGATATATATTTAAGTCACTTCCAGCTAAGCTATGAAATCCTGGTTTTCGCAGATCGCTTCAACAACACTTGATTTTATTAATCTGTTGCGTAGTATAGCAATTTACGATTGGTATTAATGTTTCAAGTTATTGAAGTTGAAAACTAGATCCACAAATGTGGATTGTATCCACAAATGTGGATCTCGCCGGAGTAAGGGTTAATAATACGAGGTCCTAAATGCTTAGCCTTAAGTCAAGTTTGCGCTATACGAAAAGCAAGCGTTCTTGAACAATTATTAAAAGTCAGTCAGACAGGAAAAACAAGTCAGCACACTTATTTCTAACATTATTATTAATAACTTGAATAATATTAATAATGGCAAGTATTATAATATATGTTATTACTTTCTAACGTGATTATTAATAACTTGAATAATATTAATAATGGCAAGTATTATAATATATGTTATTACTTGAAAATTTTAGTGTTTGCGTAAAAAACACACTCTAGGTTATAATTTAAGTATTAATAACTATTAATATTAATATCGATGCAAATAGTATGACTCAGGAGGCTTCACTGCAGTCACTGTGTTTGTGCTGATTCACTGGAATTTATCAATACCATTTTTATTATTGGCTAGTCAGCTCTAGTGCTGTTACAGACAGACAGTGGTTTAGAAATTATTTACACTGACAATGCGGCAGGACAGGAGAGCGGTGGCTTTACACTGACAATGCGGCAGGACAGGAGAGCGGTGGCACAAACGGAAAACAAGCTCAGCAATGGTTGTTTGTTGTGTCAAGAGAATCACAAAAAAGTGCATCAAATTGCATCTACACCCAACTTCTACAAGTGATTCCCCTGGGTCAGCGGCTGTATGTTACTAAGAACTCAGGGTAGGCCTGATAGCTATGAAGAACTACCACAATTTCTGTGTTTGTCTTCGAATCCACAAAGCTTTCATACAGTTCGGAAGTCTTACTGCCAGGAATCGGGATACCTTTTGCATTGGAATCGCTATTCTCAACAGATCTCCCAACCACGACACGACCAACAACTATGAAACGATGTTTGGATGGGCCATTCTCTTTAGTATATGTGTGAGCAACAGAGACCTTAGTTCCAAAATACACACCAATACCGTGCTTATGTACCCTGGTATAATGGTGTTTAAATCCGTGAAAAATGATGGAGTTGACACTGTCAAGCGTCGGAGTTCCGTGATACAGGATCTGATCATTCAGCTTATCGCTCCCTATATTGCTTGCCCACAACTGGCGAATACCATCATACAACGAAAACAAGTTATAATGCTGTATGCTCTCGATCGAGTGGATCTTGCTGTTTGGCAGCTCTTGTAGAAAGCGAGCTGCCACCTGTTTGTATTGCACGGTGGTCGGAGACAATCCAACACGATGATTGGAAGGACAAGACTGCTGCGAGAGCCAGTAATCAGGATACGGGATAGCCTCCGGCCCCGAAGAAGAAGGGGAAGATGGTTGTGGTGAAAGAGGAGACGAAGGCGATGAGGAAATATGAGAAGAGGGCGGCAGCAATAATTTCCTTTCGACGCGCCTGACGTACTTAGTGCTTAGATTAGTCTGCTGCCAGCTTTTGAAATCCACTTCGTACTTCTGCTGCTTGCCGTCCATCTTGCGGGCACAGATGATAATGCAGGTCGGTACACGCTGAACCGCATATGCATTCTCGAGCTCCTGGGTGTGCTGAGGAGAATAATGCACTTTGTCGTCCTCATCCGAATCTACCCACATCCATGTTACCGTCATGCCTGAGCCAGAAGAAGGCGAAGACGAGGCAGACTGGAGTGACACAGTCCTTTTCACGGATCTTTTGTATTTAGTGCTCTGGTTAGTCTGTTCCCAGTTCCTGAAGTCCACTTCGTAGCTCTGTAGCTTGCCATCAACTTCACGGATGCATGAGATAACGCAAGTAGGTACTTTGCTGTCCTGCAGAAACTGGCTAAACGCCGTCTCGAGCTGCTGAGTGTACTGAGAAGAATAAACCGTTTGTGCACCACCATTGTTCCACTCCCATAATATCATTACCCTTTGGGAAGAAGGAGATGATGGAAGTGAATGAGCAGACACATGCGAGGACATTGCAGGAACCGACAGAGTCCTCGTGACGCGCCTTGTGTAATTAGTGCTCTTGTTAGTCTGTTGCCAGCTCTTGAAGTCTACTTCGTAGCTCTGTTGCTTGCCGTCCATCTTACGGGCACACGTGATAGTATAGGTAGGTACACACTGGCACCCATAGGCATTCTCGAGCTCCTGGGTGTGCTGAGGAGAATAATGCTCGTCGTTATCCGAATCGTCCCACGTCCAGGTTACAGTCAGATTTGAACCAGAAGAAGGGGAAGGAGGCGAAGACGAGGCAGGCTGGAGCGATATCTTCCTTGTGACGGTACGAGGGAACTTAGTGCTCTGGTTGGTCTGTTTCCAGTTCCTGAAGTCCACTTCGTAGCTTTGTAGCTTGCCATCAACTTCACGGATACACGAGATAACGCAGATAGGTACTTTAAGGTCCTGCAGGAATTGATTATACGCCTTTTCAAGCTGTTCAGTGTGCTCAGAAGAATAAACCATCTGTGTACCATTGTTGTCCCACTCCCAGAATATCGCCACCCTGTGAGGACAAGTAGCAGTAGTAGTAGTAGTAGTAGTAGTAGTAGTAGTAGTAGTAGTAGTAGTAGTGGTAGTAGTAATGGTAGTAGTAGTAGTAGTAGTAGTAGTAGTAGTAGTAGTAGTAGTAGTAGTAGTAGTAGTAGTAGTAGTAGTACTAGTAGTAGTAGTACTAGTAGTAGTACTAGTAGTAGTAGTAGTAGTAGTAGTAGTAGTAGTAATAGTAGTAGTAGTAGTAGTAGTAGTAGTAGTAGTAGTAGTAGTAGTAGTAGTAGTAGTAGTAGTAGTAGTAGCAGTAGTAGCAGCAGTAATAGTAGTGGTAGTAGTAGTAGTAGTAGTAGTAGTAGTAGTAGTAGTAGTAGTAGTAGTAGTAGTAGTAGCAGTAGTAGTAGCAGTAGCAGCAGCAGCAGCAGTAGTAGTAGTAGCAGTAGTGGTAGTAGTAGTAGTAGTAGTAGTAGTAGTAGTAGTAGTAGTAGTAGTAGTAGTAGTAGTAGTAGTAGTAGTAGTAGTAGTGATTATTATTATTATTATTATTATTATTATTATTATTATTATTATTATTATTATTATTATTGTTGCTGTTGTTGTTGTTGTTGTTATTATTATTATTATTATTATTATTATTATTATTATTATTATTATTATTATTATTATTATTATTATTATTATTCTTGGAGTGTTGACTGTGACATATTTGAGGGAAATCCCGATGAAAAAACCTAGTCACACTTGCTAAACAGAGTTCCAGCCCAATGGCCTCAAGGCGTTAAACTGTGACGCCAACTCATAACCCTTTGGTGGTAGATGCTGGGGAGGAGGGTCGTTGCGCGCGTAAAAGATCTTAAACTCCGCATATGCTGGTTGATAGCCCAGGACCCAGCAGACACCAGATTGTTATGGGTGGGGTTTCGAGGCAGCTCTAGCAACCGCGCTTGGTGTATGCACTTGCACATTCGGTGACGTCTTGCAAGAGGTTGCTGGGACTGCGGAATAACCTCGGCTTAGTGCAGTCTTGCCCTCAGGAGCTCCATCGGTGGCCCCGATCATCAGGCGAGAGACTGACACGGGGGGGTGGAGGACCTCGAACAAGGGTATTGGAGGCTTATGTCCGTTGAGGATATGCGATTAGCTGCATCAGTACGCCTCAGATATAGTATTATTATTATTATTATTATTATTATTATTATTATTATTATTATTATTATTGTTATTGTTGTTGTTATTGTTGTTGTTGTTATTATTGTTATTATTGATATTATTGTCATTATTATTGTTATTATTATTATTATTATTATTATTATTATTATTATTATTATTATTATTATTATTGTTATTATTATTTGTTGTTGTTGTTGTTATCATTATTATTATTATTATAGGACACCGTGATAGCCCAGTGGTCAAGTTCTACCATCTGGGCCCTGTCGCCAGTTCGATTCCCGTCGGTGCCACCAGTATTTTCATTGGACACCGTGATAGCCCAGTGGTCAGGTTCTACCATCTGGGCCCTGTCGCCAGTTCGATTCCCGTCGGTGCCACCAGTATTTTCATTGAACATACCGGTCCGTCTGGACCAGTATTTTCATTGAACATACCGGTCCGTCTGGAAGCGTTGGAACTGCCCTTGCGGGGGTGTCATTAAGCCTATCGTCAATTCTTCGTACTCCCCTCACGGGTGAGACGATGGAGGCGC
>WBZZ01001076.1:0-2500 GCA_019918135.1 Paulinella micropora | reverse complement strand
GTTATGTGTTTGTCATGTTATGTCATGTTATGTCATGTCATGTGATGTCATGTTATGTTATGTCATGTCATGTTATGTTACGTTATGTTATGTTGTGTTATGTTGTGTTATGCTATGTCATGTTATGTCATGTTATGTTATATTATGTTATGTTATGCTGTGTTATGTTATGTTATGTTATGTTGTTATGTTATGTTATGTTATGCTGTTATGTTATGTTATGTTATGTTATGTAATGTTATGTAATAATGTATGTTATGTTATGTTATGTTATGTTATATTATGAAATGCTATGTTTTGTTATGTTACGTCACGTCAGGTCATGTTATGTTATGTCATGTCGTTATGTTATGTTATGTTATGTTATGTTACGTTATGTTATGTTACGTTATGTTATGTTATGCTATATTATGCTATGGTATTGTTAGTTTATGTTTATGTTTATGTTTATGTTATGTTATGTTATGTTATGTTATGTTAATTATGTTATGCATGTATGTATGTATGTATGTATGTATGTGTGTGTATGTATGTATGTATGTATGTATGTATATTTGTGTGTTCTTTCTGTCAGCTGGTGGCATGGCGTTGGGTGACCCATGTCCTAAGAAGGGCGGTTGTCCCGGCACGCTGGCGCCCAGTCCGTGGAACCCGCTCACCAACCTGCTCAAGTAGATACACTTACACTTACTTATACACAAACACACACACACACGTACACAGTGTATGCATGCATGCGTGCATGCTGCATGCATGCGTGCATGTTTGATTTTTGTTGTATGCTGTATTGTTGTTGTTGTTGTTGTTGTTGTTGTTGTTGTTTTGTTGTTGTTGTTGTTGTTGTTGTTGTTGTTGTTGTTGTTGTTACAGTATGGTGTACAGCTTCGCGCCGATAGAAAGATGTAAAATGTACGTAACCGATTCAATTACAAACACACAAACACACACACACACACACACAGAAACAAACACACACACAAACACACAAACACACACACACATGCACACACACACACACACATATATATCATCATTTATGTTGGATAGACAGGTCTAACCGCAAAGTATAAAACAAGCCGTTAAAATGTGTAAAACCAACATTAGACATATAGAAAAAAGTGTCCAACCCTTGTAAAAACCGACGAAGGTTTTCTAAAAATCAACAAACTAAGCACACTAAGAGAGATTAAGACATATTAAGCACATAGTCCATATTTTTACTACATAAAAATATATATAAATAAATTTTATATGGACTATGTGCTTAATATGTCTTAATCTCTCTTAGTGTGCTTAGTTTGTTGATTTTTAGAAAACCTTCGTCGGTTTTTACAAGGGTTGGACACTTTTTTCTATATGTCTAATGTTGGTTTTACACATTTTAACGGCTTGTTTTATACTTTGCGGTTAGACCTGTCTATCCAACATAAATGATCACACCCCGAAAGGGGGGAAGGGGGGGCGGGTTTCAACGAAGTTGAAACGGGGGGGTTGGGGGGATAATGTGAGAGTAAAAAAATGTAGTGCTTATGTAGTGCTTGTTGAGTATAAAAAGCAGTCCTGTTTCTTTTTGTGTATATGAGCACGGGAGAGAGAGTTTTTATAAAATACCGCTTTCTACCCCCTGTCCAACCCTTAGGTTGGACACGTCCGACCTTAGTTTTTGAAGGTTGGACACTTTTTGTTATGTTTTTTTAAGGATTTTATATATTATTACTCTTACTATTAATCTTTTTTTTACTTGTCCAACCTGTCCAACCTTTTATAAGAAAAATAAAAAAAAAAGTATGTCCCCCCTTTATAGGAGGGGGACAGGGAAGAGTTTTGGAAAAATGAAGCCAAAGGTTGGACAGGGGGCAGGAAGATGAATTTTAATAAATCTCCCTCTGCTCTCTCTCGCAGGTGTCCAACCTTTAATGATGGAAATCATTAAGAAAACTGGATAATCCAATTAATCTTTTCTTCCTCCTCCCCCACTTTTTTCATCACTGCTGAGAGAGAAGGAAAGACAAGGATTTCCTCCTCATCACTTCCTTCCTCTCCAACCTTCAGCGAAGCGAGAAAGTAAGTTCTCTTTCTCGGGGATTTCATCGTTCTATCTAACGGCACCCAAGCGAAGAGATAATTTTCATCTCGTTCTCCTTCTCTGCGGGTATAGTATTTGACATCTCCTTGGAAGGCACTCAAACTACCCAAACCAACACCAGCAAACTCCGCGGACACACGGACAAAGCAAGGATGTTTCATGTCCGCAGGTGCTTTTTTTTCCACTACTGCCCAAGACTTCCAGAAACCTACACACCAACCAATGTTGATTTTTTGACAAATCAAAATCAACATTTATCATAAAAAAGAAACAATTGAGATATCTCAAATATATTTGAGATTGCGGACTTACCAGCAGGGGCAGGGGTAGGGGCAGGATTGAGATTGATGTTACCAACTCGTTCGGCAAGTTGGTTAGGCTCTCCCATATTCTATCACACACACCAAAAAAAGC
>WBZZ01001075.1:45000-52632 GCA_019918135.1 Paulinella micropora | reverse complement strand
TTGCGGTTGGTCCCCGCCACACTTTTGCGGTCGGTGGCCCGCTTGTTCTCCAGCTCAGCCTCCTCCTTCTCCGCAATTGGTGCCCTGTAGGCATCCCGTTCCGAGATATCCTCCTGACGGATTGGTGGGACCTCTTTAAAGTCAGCCTCCATCCGTTTGAGTGCTTGATCAACGGACTCATCTTCAAGTAGGAAGGATCATACTTAATCAGCCTTCGTACATTGACTATTTGAGCTTTTCCTCTGCCCTGATTTTATAATTCAAAGGCCCATCTGTTCCATGATCTGGTATGGTCCTTTCCAGTGGATGAACAGCTTCGAGCTGACTCCCTGAGGAACCTGAGGATGATACAGTAGTACAATATCCCCGACCTGAAATCTGACTTGATCCAGGTGTGCCTGCCTGACGCCTTCAGCATCAGTCTTCCTGCGCTCCGCCTCCCTATGCGCCTGTACTATTTGCTCCGCCTCCATCTTCGCCCGAAGTCTCACCCCAAACAGCTCATCCTGATCTGCCCATGAATCTTTTGGGTGCAGCAGTGAGGCTGGGATGGCGGGCTCACGCCCATATACCAATTGGTATGGCGAGACGGAACCTTTTGAACCACCTAACGCTGTAGAGGGTAGGCAATTCATAGCAAAGGCAAACGAGGATGCTGCCTCCACCCATGCCTTTTGGTTCTCCTTCTTCATACAATACATCTTCAGCGCGGCCTTGAGGGGTCTATGCACCCGCTCTATCTTGCCGTTCGCTCTGGGATTATAGGCGGTGACATATTGCCATTTCATGCCGTAATATGCAGATAGCTTGTCGATGACTTCATTATTAAAGTCAGAGCCTCGATCTGAGCATATTTTTCTCGGCACCCCAATCTGTGAGATGATCCTGTCAATCAACGCCTTGGCTGTTGTTTCTCCCCTAACGTCTTTGACTGGGACCACCCATACATAGTTGGTGGCTCTGTCTATGGCCGTTAGAAGGTATCTGTAACCTTCCGTCGTGACCGGGAAAGGTCCTACATGATCAGTGTGTAAGAACTCGAACATTCCTAAGTGTAAAGGAAAAGTCCCGATCAGGCCAAAATTCGCCTTCAATGGTGTTTTGGATGTCTTGCATGGGATGCATGCATTGACCTGTTCATCAATATTCTCCTTCATCTTCTTCCACCAGAATCGTCTCGAAATGAACATATGCGTTCTTTGTCGGCCCAGGTGCGCCAGTAGTGGGCAGTTATGAGCAGCGACAAAAATGATGTGTCTGAATTTCTCAGGAACCCAGAGAGTCCATTCGTCTGGTTGTGATGCATAGCGCCCGTGTTGGCCTTTGTACCACAAGAGACCGTCTCTCCACCCCATCTCCTTCTGTTGCTCCTTAATCTCCTTCGTCATTTTCAGCTCGTTCGGGTTCTTGTACAGCTGTATTAGCTCTTTGAACTCCGGATCGAGAGCCTGTTGCTGTCTCCATGCAGTGGGTGAGGCTATGTGGATAGTCCCATCCTCTAGCTGCACTCCTATCCTCTCAGGGTTTTCGTCTAACTCCTCCTTGTTCTCCTGCGGGGGTTCCGCATATGCTTCTTGCTTAATCTCTTCTTGTTTTATCTCCGCCTTCATATTCTCATATGCTTCATAGGACCACTCAGCATCCTCGAGGACATGTGCTATACAACATATCCCATGATCCGGACCTTGCGGGCTATGACGTAGACCCGATCGGTTATATCGGACCCCTCTCGCCATCTGCATCGACTCGATATGATGCACTTCGTATGTGCAGTCTGGGGATAGATCCTCCGTTTCTGCTGATGATACGAGAGCTGCCACTTCTGAGTGAAACTCTAGCCTGGAGAGGCTGTCAGCGACAACATTTCGCTTGCCGGGTAGATGGACCATTGTAAAATTGAAAACATGACAAGAATGCCTGCCATCTCGCTAGACGGCCAGTCTGTTCATGATTCATCAGCCATAGTAAATTCTGGTGATCAGTCCTTACTATAAACTGAGGTCCACCCCATAAATACTCTCTCAACCGTTTGAGGGCCCAGACCACCGCCAGTGCCTCTCTCTGTCTCGTACAATGGTTTCGCTCCGCCGAGCACAACTTTCTACTTATAAACATGATCGGGCGCAACTTTTTCTCCTCATCTTCCTGTTGTAAGACTGCGCCGATCGCGAACTTTGATGCGTCTGTGTCGACTACGAATTGCTTCGAAAAGTCGGGCATCATCAGCACGAGTCCGCCATCCTTCGGATCTTTGTAAATGAGATCTTTGAGCGTGTTGTACGCTTCTAAGGCTTCATCATCCCACTTTTCAAAATCACCAAAGTCGATCATTCTCTCCAACTTAGCCCGAGTTGCACCCCAATTCGGTATGAACTGGCTGTAATATTGCGCCATCGCAAGAAATGAGTGCAGCTCTGTGCGATTCTTCGGCCTCTGCCGGCTCATGATCTCCTCCCTCTTCTCTTTGGATATTGAGACTCTATTGTAAGAGATTTCGTACCCCAAATATGTCACGCTTGTCTTTGCGAGTTGACATTTCTTCAAATTACATTTCAGGCCAAATGGTTTGATACGCCTGAAAATGTCTGTTAGATGGTCGATGTGCTCTTCCATCGTATTGGAGTACACGATAATGTCATCGATGTAACAAAATGCGTACTCTCCCGCCTTCTGTCCTCTTCTCCTCATGAAACCTCCCTCTGTCTGATCATCATATTTGCTACTCAGCATGCTTTGCATCGCTTTCTGAAAGAGTCCCGGGGCCTGTTTGAGTCCCATCGGAAGTACTTTCCACTGATATATCTCCATTTCTACTACAAATGCAGTCAGCCATCTGGACTTTTCATCCAGTGGAATTTGCCAGAAGCCATTCTTCAGATCAATGACTGAGTATAGCTTGGCGTTCCGCAATACTCGCCTTCCTTCTTCAAGAGTAGGTAATGGATTTCGTTCCTTCTCTAAAATTTTATTGACGCGGGCATAGTTAACCCTTAAGCGCCATTCTCCTCCCGGTTTAGGCACTAGTCTCGGTTGGGAAACTATTGGAGATGTCGATCTCTCAATGAAATCCTCATCGAGTAACTGCCGCGCTTGTTCTTCTGCGATCTTTGCTTCATGTATACTCAGATTTGCCCGTCGTGGCGCCGGTGAAAGCTCAGCACCTGGTATTTTACAAATAACCCCGGTGAAGTCTTCCGGCTTGACACCTCCCGCTTGAGGGGGGTAAAAAAATCATTTTGTTCGCCTTCAATCTCTTTTTCAAAACCTCTTTCTCCTTCTCCGTACCTGCTCCTCCTGCCAATTTCTCGGCTATCGCCGCCTTAAACTCCTCCTCTGACATTCTCTTGTGATGCTTGAGGGGTGCTCTGTCCTCCTCCAAGCCCAACTCTTCTTCTGATATATCTTCCATTCCCGTTTTTTCATATGTGGCAGTGTCTGGTTCGTCGTCCTCCGCCAGACCTACCAACATATCTATTAATCTCGCATATTGCAACGGAGCTTTTCGGGTGTAGAAACCATCGAAGCATGTGAATGGTTGAGGAATCAATTTCAACTTGTCCTGGTCTCTGAGCTTGCTGCCGCTTGTATGCACTGCTCTGCTCACGAGTCCCGAGACGACAAGCCACCACTAAGTGTTGCTTCCGTGAGGGCACCGGTATCGGATGATCAATAAGCCGGTCCCGTATCTCCTGCGCCCATATAGCCTTCTTACGGGAGTATGACCGTATATGGTTTATTATTTTCAAAAAGAGTGCGCAGGCACTTTTTCACTTCTGTCAGTGAGCGCGGCCACGTAGGCTCGTCACCCCAGAATTCAGTAATAAAGCTTTTAATATCTTCTGCCGGGATATCACGGAGTCGTCCCCTTCTCCTCGGTATAAACTCCTGTCTGTCCTTCTCTTCCACCTTTACGTGAAAGCAATACCCGTTGGTAATATATACATCGGCCCCTGCTCCTTCTTCAAATCTCGCCAACGATGGCCACCTTTTCCCCATGCATATAATCTCCTCTTTCCTCTTTTCAATGAGATCGTCTATCGACTTTTTATAGACCTCCGCCTCTCTCTTGTCTGACAGGTTTGAACCATCTTTAGACACCGCGTCCGTTGGCATATATGCCTCATATGCGTGTGTAATGGTCACCTGTTTCCCTTCCGATGCTACCCCTAGGTGTAGGGCCTCGTATGAGTCAATAGCATGGAGAGAGTCGACAGTATATTCTTCTCCTGGCTCTACGCCGTATATGACTCTTTTGGCGGCGCAATCAATCACTACGTTCATTGTCGCCAGTTGGTCGTGCGACAAAAGAACAGATCCGTGGTATTCGGGGACAACGTATAAGTCCACTCGATATACTCGTCCGGATTTCAATTTAAAATTTAAAGTGATGATGCCCGTTATATCCGTCCGACTACTAACTCCTTTCAAAGTGCCAGATGATTTTTTCATATTAGTTTCTAACCACGCAGGGTGTTTCGTAGTAAATTTCCGGCCGACAATATTAATATTCACCATAGTATCATTACCAACGTTTATAAAGGTATTTAATGTTTCACAAAAAATGTTCGTATAGCATAAAGCGTCTGGCCGGTGACTTTTTCAGGCCAATACAAGGAGCTTGTGTTTTAAAATCTGTATCCTTTTCTCGAGGTTCGCCTCCTCCTCCCTTTCCGCCGTTTTTGTAATGTCTTTTTGGGTATTGTTCACAGGCGAAGGATGATTGTCCTTGCTTTCTCTGTTTGAGACCGTGAGGAGAGGTTGATGTCCTCCATCCTCCTTGTCTATTGTCTGTCTCGGCAAGTTGATAAGTTTAACTGCCGATTCTATTCTTACTTTCTTCGGCTGTGGCTGCGACAGGCCCGCCTGCTTTCTCTTTGCCAGCGCTTTACTCGCCTGCCTATTAGCAGCATGCACTGTTTGTTGTCGTGATGGGTGTAGTGGTATTGTACTACCTTTGAGTTGGTCTGTGGCCTGCTGTGGGCTCTTAGACTCACTGGTACCCTTGGTTGGGACCTGCACAACGGTGTATCGTGCAATGCATGTTGTTCTGTGTTCTCCCTCCTTCTCTAGTCATTGGACTACCTCAAATCTGTTACCTGAGTCGGCATCAGTGTCGCTAGTGGTTGCGCCTGATGTCGCATAGGCCTGTGGTGCTGAGGAACTCGAGCTTGAGCTCGAGCCGTCTGCCCAGCCCCCATCTCTGTGGTACGGGCGCTCTGCGCTGCCGTATCCACCTCGGCCAACCCATCTTCCTCCTCCTCTACCTTGAAATACACCTCTTCCTCCTCCTCTTCTCACAAATCCTCTCTCCCCCCGCGAGTGTATGTGCCTCGTGCGAAAGGGGCTCCTTCTCCTCGATTGATTCATCTCCCTCCTCCTCTTCCTCGTGTTCCACCTCTTCCTCTACTTGCGGCTTCTATGGCTGCCGTCTTCTGATCATCTCTAGCGAAAAGAGAATTGATCGCGTCAGTTAGTTCGTGGTCATGGTCCGCGACATCCTGTAATTTCCACCCCTGATCCTTGCGCAGTCGGCGCAGAACGGCGACGGTGTTGGTTTCGTCCGACCGTACGTTCTTGAGGAGTGTGTTTCGGATGCGGGTGTCCTCGACATCGTGGTTGTACGGGCATTTCTTATTTGTGTGTTTGAAGCATTGTGCCCGTGCCCACCAACGAATACAAGGTGTGTTAGCTTCACGACTGTTCTCTCTTGGTCGCTTTCCGAGAGATCGTTGCGTATGTGCGGCTTGCGGTTGAGCAGAAGCCGATGCAGAACCGATCAAGGATGCTGTCTGGCTGTCGAGCCCTCACGGCCTTAGTCGTGGCCTCAAAGACGCTCATCTCCAAAAAGTTCAAGTGCTTTACCTTGTCGAAGGTTTTGCAGTCTTGCATGAGCAGTGTGAGCTTATTTTTGTTGTAGACGTGCAAAGCACTGAGGAAATATAGGAGTATGGCTTTGTGGTTATAAAAGAGAGTGTACTGGGTGCCCACATTTGTTAAGACAGATGCAAGCTGAGTGACAGACTGCAACTGCTCCGATACTAAGTCGAAAATTTCAAACCCAATCAATGTGCCCGTGCACAAGTGTTGGTATCCACTTGCCTTAAAGTATCCAATGAGGGCAGCAATGGCCAGAGTACAACTCATCTCTGCATGTCCACCTTTCCTTGCTAGCTCCTCCTCTCCTCTGTACTTCTCGTAAGTTATACGATCAAAACCAGCTCCAAGGAGGGATCGATCACAGAGATGTTCTAGGACTTCATATTCCTGCTCCACCTCACACTGGTTTTGCTGGAAGCATCTGTCCATCTCATTGAACTTAGTCATGAGGGTCTTCTCTGTGTCAGCCTCATTGGCAGTGATTGCATAGAGCTTAAGGCCCCCTCCCCCAATTTTGATTTTAGCTAGGGCTGCCTGCAGCGCCTGCTTTTTCTTCTGGGAGTCAGTCAAGTTAATTACTGTCCCTCCCCCTTCGGGTCCTCCTCCTGTGGATCCTCCTCCTGCTTTCTTGGGAGCTGGGTTAGATGTGGTAGGTGGAGCCGTTGGCTGTGGAGCCACCCGTGCTACTGCCATTGCCACAGCTATCTTCTCCTTCTGCTCCTTCTCCTCTTTCTGTCTCGTCTCTTCTTCTTTCACCTGTCGTGCTAGATGAGTCACGAACTGTGCAAGCCCTGTGGCACTAGAGAGGATGTGTGCCTTTTCTCTCATGGAAGAGTTATCAGCTCTGTTATTATTTGGGATTGTTGTGAGAGGGCCTTTAATGAGAGTGTGATTCTTCGTGTGGGCCCTTTGTTTCCATGTTGGTTTTTGCTCCTTCCCCTCAAAGAGGCCCTTATGGAGTTGTGTGTGAGGTGTTCAAGCACCTGACAAGACTGGTCAACCTCCTCGTAAACAGGATGTTGTCTTGTGTTGTCTTTCAGTGCTTTGTACATTTCGTTGTAAGCCCGTGTGAAGGCAGTTACAAAAGCCTCAAGGGCAAACTCAATGCCACTTTGGTTTCTACCTTCGAACTTTCTTTCTAGATTCTTGATATCAGTGGGTACACCACAGACAGACAGCCATGCTGTTGTGCGTTTATTTTTCCACTGTATGTTTGTGCGTTCATAAAATTCCGCAACGAGCACAGCAGCGTAGAGTGTTGCAGATATGTCGTATATGTCGCACAGTGTAAGAGTGTCGCCATACTTAATATCCTGCAATGGCACTCTTTCGTGCTCAAACCTCACTTTGTTGAAGAGAGGCTTCGCAAGGCCGGGAATTTCGATCAGGAGGTTGCTTTGACCTTGTCCTGGTCTATTCCTTTTCTCGTAAGGAATGTAGATGTGTGTTTTATAATAGGTTGGGTAGTTAAGGAAGAAGGACTCTTCATCATCATATGTAGCCAACTGTTCCCATGTATTTGGGATATTCTGGCCAACATCCTCCATCTCTCTCTCTGCCTCTGTCAGTGGAGAGCCTCCAGTCTGACCTGCACTCGCTTCTTGTGCATTACCCCCCCCCCCCCCCCCCATGTCCACTCTACATCGGCTGTATACGTATACTCCTCTCTCTCCTCTCCATCTCTATCCCCCCTCTCTTCTGAGTACTGAGTCTCCTGCTCCTCTCCTCCCTCACTAGGACCATAATCAGTTGGTG
>WBZZ01001075.1:0-22500 GCA_019918135.1 Paulinella micropora | reverse complement strand
ACTCCTCCTCCTCCTCCTCCTCCCTCCTGCTCCTCCTCCTCCTCCCTCCCCCTCCTCCCTCCCCCTCCTCCTCCTCCTCCTCCGCCTCCCTCCTCCTCCTCCTCTTCCTTCTCCTCCTCCTCCTCCTCCTCCTCCTACTACTACTACTACTACTACTACTGCTACTACTACTACTACTACTTCTTCTTCTTCTTCTTCTTCTCCTTCTCCTCCTCCTCCTCCTCCTCCTCCTCCTCCTCCCCCTCACGCGGCCAAGGCAGCACAAGCATACACACTCGCATGCGCATGCAAGAGCAAAAGCAAAAACAAGGACCGAAACAAGAACCAGAGAACAAGCGCGCCGTGTGTTTCTGCGTTTAGCCGGCCCTGCAGCTGCCGTCCCAGCGCTATGGATTCATCCCTACAGTAAGCAATTCCGGGGTCGGCCCCGTGTCAACCGTCGCGCCCGTCTCGCCTGAACCTGCCTGGAGTTCTGAACCTTCTCACTCCCCGAGCTTAGAATTGCTAATGTCGTGCCTTCCCAGCACTCGCCCTGCACTGTCTAACCCTAAGCCCTGCATGTCGTGGCTTCCCAGCACTCGCCCTGCAGTCTCCTGCGGCTTCAGGCGCGGTCTCGTGTCAGCCCTCGTGTCCGTCTCGCCTGATCATCAAACTGCATCGGGCTCTGATTCCGACTCCCACCCGAGCATAGAGTCGCTGATGACTTCCAAGGAGTATCTGACCTCTTCCCTGCTGTCACCCGCTGTGCCCATCACCAAGCCCGAGGACGAATTGCTGCTCGCGCCCCCGCTCCCCATCGCTGCGAAAGTTAAACCCTCGCTTCTCGAGGTTTCCCCCCAGCCCGTTCTGCCCTTCACCAGCGCACCACTTGGCAGCGCTAGCAGCCTCCGCTTCGACAGCGCTAGCAGCCTCCGCTTCGGCACCAACACCAACAGCTGCTCCATAGGGCTCTTGCCCACTGCTGGATACGGCCAGAGCAGCGATTATGAACAGAGCGACGGCTACTCTTCCGACTACTCGAGCAAGGGCGGATATGGACAGAGCAGCGACCCCGTGGGGCTGCCCCATCTGCCGCTGTCCAGCTTCACCTCCGCGCTTTGCCACTTGGGCCCCTTCGGCTCCTCCCTCTCCGACTCCGCGTTCGGTTTCGACTTCGAAGTCTAGAGCTCGCTACATGCACCATGTGTGATCGCTGAAGAGCTCTCACGGTTCTCTCTTGCCATCCAAAGCAGCCAAACGATAACCAACATTTTGTTCGCGACATCGGGCCTGCCTGAGCAGCTATCCTAGAGCTCTTGGCATCAACGCTCTGTGCCATTCCTTCACCAGCGGGGGCCAGCGAGCAGAGCTCATATCCGCAGTGGACATGAGCCGTGCACATTTGTATCATGGTGTATTTTGGAACCCTAGCGATATACTATCTAACTATCTAACTATCTATCTAGCTAACTAGCTCTCCAATCTTATTCTGGGACTTTCCCTAGATTTCATACGTTTTCTTTGGAAGCCATGCTTCGCCATAGAATGGCGCCCGCCCAGCCACGCCTTGCCAATACCCTTTATTTCTTTACATTCGTAATAGGAAGAATATCTTCCACTACAATGTGTTTTCTTATATGTTTATTGATGTGCTTTGATGCTTTCGCTGGTTCATGTATGTGATGTGCATTTTGGCCCGCAAATCTTTGAGATCGCCGTCCTGTATGTATGTCTGTATGTCTATGTCGAACCGTCGCAGATTGCTGGCCAAAGTATGTATGTGCATGCATATGTGTGAGTATGTATGTATGTATGTATGTATGTATGTATGTATGTGTATGTATGTATGTACGTACGTACGTACGTACGTACGTACGTACGTATGTGTACGTACGTATGTATGTATGTATGTATGTATGTATGTATGTATATCCCAAAAGCATATATGTGTAGCTCTCTGACCCGCCGAAAATTTCCCCAAAGCATATACGTGTATGCATGTGTATTTGTATGTATGTTGTTTTCTTTACAACGACCCTCCTTTCGAGTCATATTTTTGTATGCATGTTACTACTTTATATTTGCGTTGTTAATGTTATCAGTTTTCATTATTATTTATTTTTCATTTTTGATTTTATCAGTATTATTTTTTATTTTTGATTTTTGATTTTATTATTATTATTATTATTATTATTATTATTATTATTATTATTATTATTATTATTATTATTATTATTATTATTATTTTGGACATGACTTCGACACAAGGAAGAGCATATATTTATCGGTCACCTCCACAAAATGTGGTTAGCCTACCGATCAAACGACACATGCGGCGCGCCAAATTTGACGTGTTTTGCCGGCTCGCCGGCACGGCTTGCCAGCACAGCGCTTCGAATTTGTGGCTGGCCGCAGCATGTACTATTCCTAGTTTTTATTTGCAGAGGCCATCTTTTGCTCGAGTGTCATACCGAACCTGTCTCTATACATACATACATGCATATACATACTTGAGCGGACAAACAAGTAATAATGTATGCATGCATGTATGTATGTATGTATGTATGTATGTATGTATGTAGTAAGTTAATATTCATAACAGCTCTACTGAATACTTACAAAGGCTGTAGTTAGTATCACAGCAGCTCGACACTCGACTGCTGGCTTTTCTTTTCTTTTCTTTTCTTGTCTCGGTCACCCACAAAATGTGGCCAGGTTACCGATGAAACTACACATGCGGCGCGCCAAAAAGCAAACAAGCAAGTAAGTAAATAAGTAATTAGGTAAGTAAGTAAGTAAGTAGTATCTATGCATGCATCTATCTATCTGAAAAAAAAACAAAAAACCTCGCCGGCCCGGCTCGCCCGCAAAACACGTCAAATTTGTGGCTAGTCGCGCGCATTACTATCCCTACACACATGGGGACATTCAGGTTCACTCGTCCAACTTTGATCCTAGTCTTTCACACACTCAATACTTTCATGTATGATATTGCTGAAAATGTGTGTCATAATTTCATTGGAAACCCCCTCAAGTTGTTTTGAGCCTTGGTAGGGACATGCATAATGTGCTATGCGTATGTATGCGTATGTATGCTATGAATGCTAGAAACGCTTTGTATGGTAACGCTACGTATTCTATGTCTACTACTAGTATGTACCACCACGGCGCCTCCAGTCACCAGCTGGTCTGTGTTGTATGTATGCTACAAATGCTATGTATGTGCTATGTGCGCTATAGTTGCTGTCGATCTAATCATCCTTAGATGACAGAGATAGATAACCATAATAGATACATACAGTTCGTGCATCTAATAGTGTGCATGTAGACGCAAGTGAAAACATTTTGCTATAGGGATTTCTTCCGAGTTAGCGAAGCTCTACTATTATATTATGCATATGTATATATGAGTATATGTATCTGTATTGTGTATATGTATATGTATGTGAAAATGAGTTCGCGAAGCTCGAGAAAGAAAAATATTTGTATTATGTATTATGTATATGTATATGTATATGTGAATATGAGTGAGCGAAGCTCTAGTGGTGAGAAAGAAAAATATATGTGTATGTATTATGTATATGTACATGTATATGTATATGAGTTAGCGAAGCTCTAGTATTGAGAAAGAAAAATATATGTATATGTATATGTATATGTATATGTATATGTATATGTATATGTATATGTATATGTACATGTACATGTACATGTACATGTACATGTACATGTACATGTACATGTATATGTATATGTATATGTACATGTATATGTACATGTATATGTACATGCATATGTACATGTTCATGTACATGTACATGTACATGTATATGTATATGTATTATGTATATGTATATGCATATGTATATGAGTTCGCGAAGCTCGAGAAAGAAAAACATATGTACATGTATTATGTATATGTATATGTGAATATGAGTTAGCGAAGCTCTAGTGGTGAGAAAGAAAAATATATGTGTATGCATTATGTATATGAACATGTATATGTAGTTAGCGAAGCTCTGGTATTGAGAAAGAAAAATATATGTATATGTTTTTGTATTTGTATATGTATATGTATATGCATATGTATATGTACATGTCATGTATACATGTACATGTACATGTACATGTACTACATGTATATGTACATGTACATGCACATCATGTACATGTACATGTACATGTACATGCATATGTATATGTTTATGTATATGTATATGTATATGTACATGTATATGTATATGTATTAATATATGATGGATGATGATGGATGATGATGACGGGTCCTCCTGCAGTCAGTATGGTCAGGACCTCAAATCTTGCAAATTACAAAATCTTATAAAATAAAAATACATTTTACAAGAAAATGATTTACTACTAGTTATTTACTTTTGAACTTTAATTTTATAAATCTAGTCACCGGAAATTTTTTTGCATGATCTAATTTATTTAATAAACTGTTTATGAATGCTATTATCATTTAAAATCTATTAAAAGTCAGACTCTTGAAGCGCTGCTTTTGATAAGAATACCTCAGTGCTCAGCCTCCGTTGATATTGTAATGGAAAATGGCTCGCCATATATGTCTAGGATGCCAGTGCTCAACTTCAATTACCAATGGATTTGAAGACAATTACATACGTAATGTAAATAATTACTTCGAATTATATATAAATGGTTCCTAGTGCCTGACTCCTGAGACGATGTCAGATTAAAATGATTGTACATTGCCAAACCATATCATAAGTTGTCAAATTATTGAATATTGAGAGGTCTATATACTAACGAGCTTCATTCAAGTCAAAATGAAATTTTAATATATAATTTTCTTTCAGTGTTCAATTATTAATATTCACTGCTAACTAATTTAAATATTAATATAAAAAAACACTGAGCTGTCTCAGGCGCTGCCTCATTGTAAAATTAATTATGATTGCTACGTGCAGGCCTCAGTCACTTAAGTTGAAGATATTATAAAGATTCACTAGCTCACGTGACTGTCACTGCATTGGACAATTTATTAATATAGTATTTAGTCATATCAGCCGCTACATGTTTTTACATGCTATGATAGTTAGTATCATATTTTCTGGTACTGGTGGCAAATTGCCTTTATGTTCATATATTACCAATTTGGTGATGCTGGTTTCCTTTTTGGCTCTTTGAGCTCAGTGAAGTCTCAGTAAAATTGTGGTAGACAACTGGGATCCCGGAGCCTCCGAGCCCGGTTAACAGGCTAGTTTCCCTACCCGGACCTTCATTTTTCCCAACGGGTTATGAGCCTTGTCAGTGCGTTCCCTGCGAGAAGCCTGACGGAAGGAGGGGGTAGGGAAATGAGAAGGAGTCTGCAGTGGCACGGTGACGTGGCTTCGGAAGTCAGAGCTGGCGTCTGCCAGAAGGGCCACTGCGCATCGGTCTGTGTCTCTACCCAAGAGGCATAGCAGAAGGCAAGTTGGCAGCAATATTGGTTCGGTTTGCTGCGGAGTGTGTGTGCTGCTTTGTTTTGGCAGAACTGGATCCGAAGATGTGTCCTTTGGCGGGACTTGAGTCTTCGGTGGGAGCTGCTTTTGCATCGTTTTTCCATCGTTGCTATCACTCGTGCTGTTCCAGAGTCCATGCGTATCTAGGAGCCTTCACTTGGTATACTCTAAAAGTAGCAGACTGGCTTGGTATGTCGGTACATTTGTGACTTGATTGGAAGAACAAGAACAGGACAAGGCAGTGCCACGAACAGGACATTTACCTGCACGGTGTTGTAGCAGTATGTGAAAGACCTTCTAGGGTTGAATCAGTACTCGGCACGGTACATGGTTAGACTAGAGGGCATAGATCTTTGGAGAAGCCTGTTCTGAGTGCACCGTCTCGGGGGCTGAAGGTCTATGGTTGGGTAGGGGCTCGCTACCTCTTTTAGTTTCTTTTTCAGACACCGACCCGGAAAGTGCCCGAAAACGGGGGCCAAGCCTACAAGATCGCGAAGTAGGGTGTGTGGGAATTATGTTCCACACATGTAATGTGTTGGAGGGATTAACTTTAGTTACCCCCAGTTTGTTTGCTCTGACGAGAGCATGTGTTTGGAAGACATTGACACGGGGAGGCACCTGAGGCTGTTGAGCTAGATATGGCGAACCCGGACACTTTTCCTTTAGTCAGGGGGAGGTACCTGAGGCTGTTGAGCCCGATATGGTGAACCCAGGACCGGACAACGACTTTTCTTTTGCTCCTGGAGCGAGTGTGCACTGCTTGACAATGTGCTAGATAGGAGCGTGGTAGACGCAGGGTAGAAGGGGGGGGGGGGGGGGGGGGGGGGGGGGGGGGGGGGGGGGGGGGGGTAGTGCTACCTCTTTACCTCAACCTTTATGTTCAGTATGCAGTATGGTTGGTGGTTGCCTTACGGGGATAGGTGTGAAGTGCAGCAGCAGTGTAGGCTAGCACTGGGACATATATTTGACTTTTGTTTATGCATACTTTTCAGACTTGTGTGGAGCATAGGTTTTGCTCCTAGACTTATTGTGGTGGTGTGGTGTGCTGGTTGACATGGGCTTTCTGTTGGCAGTTTTTTTACAGGACAGTTGGAGAGTAGTGTGAGCCGGCTGGAGTTGTTTGCCGCAGCTTCTTTTCTCCACGTACATTTTGCTCACCCACCCACTGACTTTATTGCACGCTTTGTGGGACGGTTTAACAGACACATCTCTCCCCTTGTTTCTGGCCTAGTTGCGTGCTAGTTTATGTTGCTCTTTAGGTGGCGATGTTTTGTTTTCTATACTATTGTAAGAGTCGAGGGACAAGTACAAGAGACCTTATATTTGTGGTCCAACCATACACACGTTTTAGCTACCTGGTATGTTAGTGTATTGCGTGTGTAAAGAGCCAAGGGGCGTTAAGATTTAGTCAAGATGCCAGGGGCTCATGTGGTAGCCCAGAGCACACTCCATATCATTTTGAGATGATGAGAGACAGAGAGAGAGAGAGAGAGAGAGAGAGAGAGAGAGAGAGAGAGAGAAAGAGAGAGAGAGAGAGAGAGAGAGAGAGAGAGAGAGAGTGAGAGCACAGGTTGAGATAGACATAGGCAGAACATTCATCATGGCTGGAAAAACATAACCCAAATTACCGTATGTTGCGGACATTTTTCATGTCATGAGCGGTGCTCATGCAACTGTTGTGATGTTGATTGCCATGTGTGTGGGCTAGCGTGTGTGTGTGGTGTCAGCGAGTTGTTCCTTTTCCCTCCCACTCTGTGTGCATTCAGTCTCAAGCTTTTGCTGAGGTGGGGGGAGTGTTTGTTGAGACACTGACACACACAGACACATACTTAGCATCATGGTGGACGGTGAGCTAATTTTTGTTCTTTAGTGCTCTCGTGAGTCTCTTGGTTTTGACATTAGTTGATGGCACATTCTTTGCTGTTACGGCTGTCTATGCTTTCTCGTTGTGGAGTTCACTTTGAGACTTTTTTTCCCCTTTCCTCGGCTTTGGTGTGAGACTTGTCTTCGGTCTTGTTTTCTTCGACGTTTTGGGGTTGCGGCTTTGGATCTTCGCGTGGGCAGCGTTTGGGCAAGGAGCTGGTGAGCTCATGGCGCTGCACCATCGGTGGGTCTGTCTCTCCGGACAGACCCCAATGCCGTCAGTCTTTCTTTCCTTTTCTTCCTCCCCTCTTTCTTGGACTCCTTTGGTTGGAAGATGACATGGAATTTTGTTTTCTTTACTTATTGATTGTTGTGACTGTGATGTGCGAGCACTTTCTTCTGATGGTCTGGCGAGAGACGGTGGTACCGCATGGGCCGGACCTGAGCTTCGCGTGAAGGGAGGAGCAACCTTGGTGTCGGCAGGAGCAACGTCATACGTCGGTTGGTGAGGCATTGGGGCCTCGTTTCCTTTCCTTCTTCACGTCCCTTTCCTTTTCCCCATTACCCATCTTTTGTTGGCTGGTTCGCTTTGATGATAGTGGACCTGAGCTTGGTGTAGTTCACTCGTTGTATGCCATGTGGGAGAGGAGCGGTAGGTTTGGTACCCTATCGCCCCCTCTCCGTACCAGCACACAGGTATCATAGGGAGTTAGTTAAGAACAGACACCTGACGTCGAACCTTTTGGGTAGAAAGGGGACATAGCCCAGTACTAGTCGTGGGACTTGGAGGGCTTCGTCGTCTTTGGCGGGGGGGGGGGGGGGGGGGGGGGGGGGCGGGGGTGTCGAGCACCAGTGAGGAAAGTTTTGTTTCAGTTGTGAACTTTGTTTACCAGTTCGGACTTTGGTGGCTGTCAGGTCGGCTTTTCATGTGGATGACTTTTTCGGCAGCTTTTCCCTTTCTCTGAGACTCACTCTTACTTCTCAGAGGCGGTGTGCAGCCTTCAGGGTGGCTGCAGGTGTTAGCTTTGTTTGGCATGACAGCCTTCTTTGTTTTTTGCATGGAGCGACAGAGCTGGTGGGTTTTTTTTTGCAAGTCGCCGGATGGCCTGCAGTAGCGCCCGTTTTGTTTCGGAATGGTGCTCAGGTGGCAACTGCGTTCGGCGGGGCAGTTCGCCTATGCCAGGAAGGTTTGGTTTATTTCAGTGATTGCTTTGGTTTCGGCCCGGATGGTTGGACTAGGGCCGAGGGTGGACTTTTGGTTAGTGTGCACGCTCGTCGGCGTGGTTTGGACTGGTCTTGCGCAATCATTTGTGCACATAGTGACTTTCAGCCTGGTCGGGGTTATTCTTGTGGCGCGCTTGTTGGTTTCGGACATATTTGCCATACTGGCTTGGCAGACAATTTACTTTTGGTTAGCGCGTGGACTTTGAGCCCATCGGTGGGCGGATTGAAATGCTTCAGTTTCATTTTCTTTAGTGGTTATTTCGGTGGAGTTGTCGGCTGCGTGGCTACGGCACGGAGCAGCGGCGACGATGGCAAGGTTCAACGGTGGGTCTGTCTTCATGACAGACCCCGAATCAGGCCGCCTCCCCTCCTTCTCGTTCTTTGTCTTTGTTGTCGGGTGATGGAGTTCACTCTTCAGTTTGCAGTTCTAGGCGAGACACATGTTGCACCTGATGTGCATGTGTGAGCCACAGAATCGTGGGAGCTACGCAACGAGCGTGGGGGAGGATGGCGCCAGACACCGCTACTTTGTTTTGGTTCGTCTGCGGTGGTTTCCATCTGGGTCGTTTTCAACAGGCGGTGGTGGCCCCGGTTGTGGGGCATTGGTGGACGGTCGTGTTTACGACGTTTTTTTGGTTCAGAGCTGTTGGTGGAAGGATCCACAGTGCAATGGTTGGAGTCGCTTTCGGCGGCGGTTGTTTTCCCTCCTTCAGGAAGGAGGGATGAAGGACACGGACAGTTGGCTGTCGGGCTGCGGCAGGTTGACTGGATCGGCCCATGGCGTTTGGTGCGGCCGAGGTGTTGCTGGTCGGCCGGATGTTCTGGAGCAGTTGGCCGCGGGCCGAGGCATTAGGCGTATGTTTGTAGACAGTGGCGGCCGATGTAGGCCAGGAGTTAACGTTGGTCGTTATGACCTAGCAATGTGTCGCGCCGGGTTGGCGCGGGAGGACGGTGGAGCTTCGCTGTCCGGTCTGATATCGCTACGACGGAAGGCGCTTCACTTGGCAGATGGCTGCGCGGTGGCGAGCTATTTGACGCTCAGTTCTGGGGATGAACATGTAGGTTGCATCACGGACGGCGGAGCCGGGCGGCGGGGCCGGGGGGAGTTCCATGTAAGGCTGGACGGTGGGTCGCCCTCCTGGGGCGGGTCATGCGTCAAATTTGTGGAACGGCCATTTTCCCCCTTAATTACTTTTATTTTGTATGGCTCTGTGCATTTTCTTTCCTTTACATATCGGATAAGGAGTGAGGGAGAGATACCTGTTTCTGGGTGATCATATTTACATACAGGTTTGCTTTGGGCATGAATGTGTGAGGATCATATTTACATACGTGTTTGCTTTGTGAGTATGCATTGCTTTATCGTCGTGGTTGTTTCGGCGAGTGTGTGTGAGTTATTATTTGGCGGAGGAGACATACGCCTATGTGAGGAACTTGTTTGTTTGTTTGTTGTGCTTATGTGTTGCTATATTGCCGAACTCCACTGGAGACGTAGGATAGCTCACTTTCTTATTTCGTTTTATTTATATATTACTACTAGTTTGTTCGTTGTGCTTGTCAGCATCTCGCCCGTGTACTTGGTTGTGCTCGTGACACTGTGTTGAACATACATTAGTGTATTGACGTTGACATATACATATGTGTATCTTCATATTGCGTGTTGGTCATTTTCCGTGCGAATGGTGTGGATTGCTCATGTATGCGATATTAATAATGATGCTGATGTGCGTAGTGCTTAACGATGTGTTTAAGGTTTTTGCTGTTTGAGTTGTGACCATATTTTATTGATTAACTTGTTTGGCTGTTGTCTGGCTTTATGACATTTACTATGTTAAAGTTGGCTCATATCTTTACGCATATCGGCCGCTATTCCTAAATAGGGGGAGCATTGGACAATTTATTAATATAGTAACTAGTCATATCGGCCGCTACATGTTTTTACATAGTTAGTACCATATTTTCTGGTACTGGTGGCGAATTGCCTTTATGTTCATATATTACCAATTTGGTGATGCTGGTTTCCTTTTTGGTTTTTATGAATCTCAGTGAAGTCTCAGTAAAATGGTGGTAGACAACTGGGATCCCGGAGCCTCCGGTTAACAGGCTAGTTTCCCTACCCGGACCTTCATTTTTCCCAACGCACTGAGGCGCATTATTATATGAATACTGCTGATTTCAGAGATAATTCAAGTTTTAGTTCAAAACGCCTCGTCGGTGCTATTAATGCTTCGGAAGCCTAGCTATAGTATAAAGATATATAATTGACTAGTCAACAGAATCCTAAGGCCATATGACTCTCAACTTGAAGTTCTCAGGCTCCGTTGAAACATACCGGGCTAAATTGAATCTCTTGTAGGCATTACCCCCCGGATAGCCGGTAAAAAGTATCATTTTCCTGGTGACAGGTGCACCAGCCTGTTTTTCAGTATTATTTGTCCGGATTGGACCTGATGCCATTTTATTCCTGGTCTGTTGCAGTTTTCCTTTTCGGCTTCACTGAGCTAATAGAACGAGACATCATTCTCATTCTTGAGGACTGTGTTTGGTTGTATTACAGACTTTTTACTGAGCTATTGTTGGGGGCATTATATTTGGAGTCCACATCACTAGGCTGACTTCTTTTTGCATTGCCACACAGGCATCCAGAACGAATTTGCTGAACTGTCTCACACGGACGTCAGACGAAAACAAATACTCAAACACAGAACCCTCATTGCTCTTTTACAAAACAAATAATTTGATTGGCCTCAAGTAGGTGTCTCGTACCCTCTAGCCCAATCCATATCTGTGTGCTCACAAGGAGACATCAGATACAAACTCTCTGTCGTTCTTGCTGTTCTCACACAGAGACTCAAGAAGAAGGAGGCGGACAGAAGCGTGAAGAATCACACACAAAACACAAACAAGCATAGGGACAGGAGCACAACACCCTACCCTTCTAGTTTGTGCATTTATCTGCATTATCTCACATATACGTCAGAGTATTTTTGCAAATCTCTGATCGTTCTCAAAAGTAGGTCTGAGAACCTATCCGACCGACTGTCGACTTCTCAAGGAGAGCTTCTCTAGCTTCTCTATTACTATCTGTGTGTAGGTCCTAGTGCCTCATACTAGATACAATATAGAAAAGAAGGAGGAAAAAGCAATTTGAGTAAGGAGGACAAGAAATAAGAGAAAATTTCAAGGACTACTTTTCTCAAACAAAAACATTGTCAAACGTACAAACATTGTCACATAGAGGAAAGAGGATCTCACTCTACCCTCTCTCTTAGTTTCTTTTCACTAGTCAGTCGACTGAAGGAGGAACAGAACTCAAACGAACGAAAACATAACATAGGAGCTGACACTGTCCTCCTGTTATTTACTAATACGACACCATATCGACAGAGACCAGCGAGGTGAGTGATTTTTGGAATCACAAGAACGAGAAGATCAAATGCAACAAGAAGGAGGAGGATTGAATGAAGGAGGAGGAGGAGGAGGATCGGATGATGGAGGAGGACAAGAAGAAGAAGACGCAGGAGGAGGAGTAGGTAGAGGAACAGAGATTAACAGACGAAGAGTAACAATAGGAGTAGGAGGAGGAGTAGGAGGAGGAGTAGGAGGAGGAGGAGGAGGGAGAGGGAATGAAGGAGGAGGAGGAGGAGTAGAAGAGAGCTGGGAGGATGTAAGAGAATATGAAAGAGACGAAGATGAAGGAGGAGGAGGACTTGAACAAGAAGAGAGCAGTGGAGCATATGGTAATCCCATACCACCTGCCCACACAGGAGGAGGAGGACGACAAATGATCGACTTGATTAAGATTGAAGGGGAGGAGATCACAGTGGAGGAACAACATTGGGTACAAGCCCACTATGACCTCTCTAAAGAAGATTTTGATAACACCGATGGGGGCGGAGAAGGACACTTATGTGTGGATCCCTCATGATTTAAGAAGAGAGGACTCGTACTAGAAGGCATTATCAAACACAGCACAGCTCCTCGGCAAACTGGTCTCCAATCAAGAAGAGAGAAAGAAGGTGCAGCATATCAAGTTTGGGGATTCACATACCCACCTTGAACTACTTGATGCTATGTTTGGGGTCTACACCCAAGCTCTGATTTGGGAACGTTCGTACGGCCCACGGTGTGAGGGCTACCTCCAGTACGCAAACCCAAGGGCAAGGGCCAGACTCCTCGCGACTGGTCAGGAGGCAGTCGATATAGCAAAAATGAAGACCATTCTAGGTTCGAAAAACTTGAATGGCGTATTCCAATTTTTTACGACTGAAATGAAGGCTTTGGAGGAGGTGAAGAATGAGATGGAGAAAAACATGAAGGCAGCAGGAGAAATTCATCCTGTGGTTGATGAGTCAGATAAGACCGACAGGATACTGACCAAGCTTAGACTGTTGGTGGGTGCGTTACTGTACAAGGAGGCGTGGAAGAGATGGATTCCTACCAAGGAACACTCTGTCCTTAAAACAACCACAGCTGCACCACCGGTCGCCAATAAAGCAGGTGTCGAACAATATGTGGAGAAATATAATTTTCTCAGATCTGCTTCTGAGTTGGCGGCCTTTATCACTCATGCTCAAAAGCTGGTGATATCCGAGAAGAAGAAGGCGAAAGAGAATGAGGAGTTCGAGAAAAAAGATGAGATTGGAAAGAATGAAAGCAACAGTGAGTAGTGCAAGGGCGCCCCCTCCGGCATATCTTCCCCCACCAGCTCCAGCCCCATCAGCCCCTACACCCCCGGGCTTTAACTACGGTGATGGTCACAAACACGGAGAAGAAGGACAGACAAAACATCATAAATGCCTTGAAGGGGAAGAAAGCAGTGGCAAGTCTCATGCTCTACGCCAAGACGAGCTCAGACAAAGACTCTGATGCTTCGCTTTTGAGCAAGCTCAAAGAGATCAATGCCTGCATGAAGGCTTTTCCTTGTGACGAAACTCAGGAATATGAGGCTCTTGTTAATGTTTTTGATCAATCTTTAGTCTCGGAAGGATTCGATCTAACACAGTACACGTTTTTGAGAAAGAAGGAGGAGTTTAAGAGAAACAATGCAACAGGCCTAGGCCTAGACGCTCAGTGTGAACTGGCGGTGGCCACACTCATTTCATATTTTCAATCTCATGGATACCAGCATCTCTGCGGTATTCTAATAGGATTTGAAATATTTGAGACAGTGGCGATGAGTTTGAGGAGTGCGGTTAGCTTGGCGGCGACCCTTACGGAGGTAGTTTCCTCCTATGGGTTATTCTATGGCCGCAAGCCGATCATTCTCTATTTTTTTTCGGCATTGCACTCAGTGCACCCAAGCAAGCTCACTCAACTCATACAACAATGCCCGACGTTTAGTACAGTGAAGTCCAAAAAATTCCTCGAGACACACGAGTTCGAAGCTACGGTTCGAAACGTTGCTCCGGTAGCACTGTTCCAAGAAGTTATGAGTGCATGTTCTCACTTGGACACAGTCACGGAGGCACACATGGCACAGGCAGGCGGTGTAATTGTTGGCGCACAAGCCACGTACACAAACCGAGTTGCCGGTTGGAAGAGACCGAGGAGAGAGCCAGACCTTAAGGTCTCATGCTGGAGGTGGTTCGCGGGCTTGCCGTGTAAGGCAGAGATGGAGCACAGAGAATGCTCTTTCAATCATGACAGGCAGAACCCAATAGCAAGGGCTAACTTTCTAAGTAAGACGGAAGGCAATGAACTGGGCCTTTTCCGGCTGCTTCAGACTGCTTCTACGAACGAAGGCTGGTATGCCAATCAGTGTGATGACGGCGAGTTAAGAGAGGCAATTTTTGCCTATATGACGGAGAAGAAGAAAGGGGAAAGGGAGAGACAAAAGAACAAAGAAGCCTCTCAAAGAGGACGAGAAGGAGGAGGAAGAGCAGGACGAGGAGGAGGAGCATGGAGAGGAGCCTCGAGGTGGCAGGGAACCCCTTATAGAGGAAGAGGAGGTCGGGGATTTAATCCTCATGGAGGACGGGTTTTTCGGGCTCCAGCCCCCCCACCTAGAGGACTAGGAGGCTCATGGGCAAGCTCCAACCCAAACTTCGGTCGAGGTCAGGCTTATAACACTGCCTCGGACACCGATCCGTCATCCTACCCGGACGCTACTCAAGGTAATCGATTCGAGGTGGTGGAATGACAGGAGGGGGAAGGAGAGAGGAAGGAGAAAACCGTGAAGTTTAACCCTAAAGTCACATTGTTTTCTAATGCTGTTGTGCAGACTGGGCCAACACTTCCTCTATGTGAGAGCAAAGATGTGGGTACACAGAGGCTGCAGCCCCAAGGTAGCCTCATACCCGTTCACACATCACGATTACCAATGATAACTGATGCAAATAGGAAGGCGAAACTAGCGATGGAGGCGAGGAGGCCAATGGCAGGCGTATCGCCTCGGCCAAGCAAGCAATTACGAACAGACTCAATCTCAACGATCGTGGCGGGCGGCGAGAAAAAAGACAATAAGTGCACTCAAGTGCCACAAGTCAATATTACTGACATAGCAAACGCACCGATACCGCTGAATAATAAAAACGTTAGTGAAGGGAAACAAGAGGAGAAGAAGGAGGAGATGAAAGACTTGGAGACAAGACTCCAAAATTTGGAACGCAAAGTTCTTGTTCTCGCAGCAAATATACACAGGCCCGATGCTTTGTGTTATACAGAACTTTATTGTGAAACTTTGAAAACCGTATTAAAAGTTGGTAATGATACGATGGCGAATATTAATATTGTCGGCCGGAAGTTTTTAAATCGATACCGGGACTGGGTGGACGTAAATATGAAAAATTCGACGGGCACTTTGAAGGGAGTGAGTAGCCGGACGGTCATCACGGGCATCATCACACTGACCTTTAAATTAAAATCCGCACGAGTATACCGCATGGACCTTTATGTCGTCCCCGGTTGCCACGGATCAATATTACTGTCGTATGACCAATCGGCTACGATGGGGGCTGTGATTTATTGCGCCGCACGGCGAGTGATATATGGAGTAAAAAGAGGAGAGGAGAGTGATATTGATCCCATTAACGCTACTGACTCTTATGAGGCTTATGAGCTGAGTCTAGCGACGGATCACAAAAAGATGGCCATCGTACATGAGGCACTTGAGGTGTACGTTCACCCCCATGTCATAAGACCGGACGAGCTGTCCTGGACCGACAATTGGAAATCCCAAGTGTGCACTGTCACAGGTCCGACATGCCATTGGGACAAAAAGTCTATTGATGACTTAATTGAGAAGCGGAAGGAGGAGATAATATGTGTCGCACAAAGAAGCCCGTCGTTGGCGAAATTCTCGGAAGGAGTAGGAGCAGATGTCCACATTACTAATGGATACTGTTTCCATGCGAAAGTAGGAGAAGAAAAAAGGGAGGCGTTTGTATCAAGGAGAACGGGGCGAATCCCGGATACTCCACCAGAAACTATTAAAAGTTTTATTACTGATTTCTGTGGTGACGAGCCCACGTGGCCGCGTTCACTAACTGAAGTGAAGAAATGCTTACGGACTTTATTTGAAAATAATAAGCCGTATACTATTATCCTGCCATATAATGAGAAGGCGATATGGGCGCCGGAAATAAGGGACCGGCTTATTGATCATCCTATACCGGTACCCTCTCGCAAGCAACAGCTAGTGGTGGCTTGTCGTGAGCAGAGCAGTGCATACAAGCGGAAGCTCAGAGACCTCGACAAGTTGAAATTGATACCGCAAGCATTCACATGCTTTGATGGTTTTTACACCCGTAAAGCTCCTTTGCAATACGCGAGACTCATTGACATGCTGGTGGAGCTCGGTAAAGATGATGAGCCGGACACGGTCACGTATGAAAAGACGGGCCTAGATGATGTCTCGGAAGAGGACTTAGGCTTGGAGGAGGACAGAGAACCCCTCAAGCAACATAAGCAGATGTCTGATGAAGATTTTCAAGAGGCGGCGCGGAAAATATTGGAAGAAGGAGTAGGCACGGAGAAGGAGAAGGAGCTTTCAAAAGCCAAATTAGAGGCGAACAAGACGGGCCTAGATGATCTCTCGGAAGAAGACTTAGGCTTGGAGGAGGACAGAGAACCCCTCAAGCAGACTAAGAAGATGTCTGATGAAGATTTCCAAGAGGCGGCGCGGAAAATTTTAGAAGAAGGAGTAGGCACGGAGAGAGAGAAGGAGCTTTTCAAAGCCAAATTGGAGGCAAACAAGGAAATTTTTGACCCTCCATATGCAGGTGGTGTCAAAATACCGGGTGCGGAGCCGTCACCGGCACCACGAAGGGCGAACTTGAGTATACATGAGGCGAAGATAGCGGAGGAGCTAGCAAGACAGCTGCTCAATGAGGACTTTATTGAGAGATCAACATCTCCAATAGTCTCACAGCCGAGAATAGTGCCGAAGCCAGGAGGAGAATGGCGCCTGACAGTTAACTATGCTCGTGTTAACAAGGTGCTGGAGGAAGAGAGAAATCCTCTCCCGACACTAGAAGAAGGAAGGAGAGTACTGCGGAATGCAAAATTCTATTCGGTCATTGACCTTAAGAATGGCTTCTGGCAGATACCACTGGAGGAAAAGTCCAGATGGCTGACGGCGTTTGTGGTGGGTATGGAGATATACCAATGGAAAGTGCTTCCGATGGGTCTCAAGCAAGCCCCAGGACTCTTTCAGAAGGCGATGCAGAAGATGCTAAGCAGTCAGTACGGTGATCTGACAGACGGAGGATTTATGAGAAGGAGGGGACAGAAAGCGGGAGAATATGCATTTTGCTATATCGATGACATTATCGTATACTCTAACACAATGGAGGAGCATATCGATCATCTGTCCGATATATTCAGGCGCATTGGAGCTTTTGGCCTGAAGTGCAATTTGAAGAAGTGTCAACTTGCCAAGACAAGTGTGGCATATTTAGGGTACGAGATCTCTCATAACCGAGTCTCGATATCTTAGGAGAAGAGGGAGGAGATTATGAATCGGCCGATACAGAAGAACCGCACGGAATTGCATTCATTCCTTGCGATGGCGCAATACTATAGCCAGTTCATACCCGATTGGGGTGCAACACGTGCTAAGTTGGAGAGAATGATTGATTTTGGAGACTTTGAGAAGTGGGATGAAGAGGCTTTGCAAGCGTTTGATACGCTCAAAGATCTTATTTACAAAGACCCGAAAGATGGAGGACTGGTGCTAACGATGCCCGACTTCACGAAACAATTCGTAGTCGATACAGATGCATCTAAGTTTGCGATTGGGGCTGTATTACAGCAGGAAGATGAGGAAAAGAAATTACGCCCAATCATGTTTATCAGTAGAAAGTTGTGTGCGGCGAAGAGAAACTATTGCACAAGGCAAAGAGAGGCGTTGGCGGTGGTATGGGCCCTCAAGAGGCTCAGAGAGTATTTGTGGGGAGGACCTCAATTTATTGTCAGAACTGATCATTATAACCTGTTATGGTTGATTAATCATGAACAGACGGGACGGCTAGCGCGGTGGCAAGCGTTCTTGTCTTGTTTCGATTTTACAATGGTCCATCTACCGGGGAAGCGAAATGTGGTCGCTGATAGCCTCTCTAGGCTAGAGTTTAACTCAGAAGTATCGGCGTTGGTGTCCACGGTGGAGATGGAAGACTTGTCCACTGACAAGGTGTATGAGGTCAGCCACATTGAGACGATGGGGACGGCGAGTGGAGTCCGATATGACCACACGGGTCTACGGTACAGTCCTCAAGGCCCGGATCACGGGATATGTTGTGAGCTACGTACCCAGAAGGACGCTGAGTGGTCCTGTGAGGTATATGAGAATGCGAAGGCGAACATGAAGGAAGAAGAGGATTCGCAGGAAGTTTATGCGGAGCCTCCTCAAGAGCGGAGAATTGACCTAGACGATGACCCGGAGAGGATTGGGGTACGGCTAGAAGATGGTACTATCCATATAGCCTCGCCTACCGCATGGAGGCAACAACAGGCTCAAGATCCGGAATTTAAGGAACTCATACAGTTGTATCAGAACCCGGATGAGCTAAAGATGACGAAAGCGATCAAAGATCAAATGAAGGAGATGGGATGGAGAGATGGTCTACTGTGGTACAAGGGCCTTCACGGTCGCTATGCGTCACAGCTGGACAAATGGATCCTTTGGGTACCGGAGAGTCTGAGACGATTTATATTTGTTGTAGCCCACAATTGCCCACTTTTGGCGCATCCGGGTCGACAACGAACTCACATGTTCGTAGCGAGGCGATTCTGGTGGAAGAAGATGAAGGAGGAGATAGATCAGGCGGTGGATGCGTGCATCCCGTGCAAGATAAACAGAACACCGCTGAAGGCAAATTTTGGCCTGATCGGCGAATTTCCTCTTCATGCGGGGATGTTTGAGTTCATACACATTGATCATGTGGAACCTTTCCCAGAATCGAAGGAAGGTTACAAATATCTCCTTACGGCTATTGACAGAGCCACCAATTATGTGTGAATCATCCCCGTCAAAGAAGTTACCGGCAAGACGACGGCCGAAGCGCTCATCGATAGGATCATCTCACAGATCGGAGTACCAAGAAAGATATGTTCTGATCGAGGCTCGGACTTTAATAACGAGGTCATCGACAAACTATCTAAGTATTACGGGATGAAATGGCAATACGTTACTGCCTATAACCCGAGAGCAAATGGGAAAATCGAGCGGGTACACAGACCCCTCAAAGCCTCGCTAAAAATGTATTGCACGAAGAAGGAGCATCAAAGAGCATGGGCCGAGGCAGCACCATCATTTGCGTTTGCAATGAACTGTCTACCCTCTACGGCGTTAGGAGGCTCGAAGAGCTCAATCTCGCCATATCAGCTAGTATATGGGCGTGAGCCTGATATCCCGACTTCGCTCCTCACCCAAAAGACACTTGGGCGGATGCGGATGAGTTGTTTGGGATGAGACTTAGAGTGAAGATAATAGTCAGGGCGCATAGAGAGGCGGAGCGCCGATGCTGAAGGGGTGCGACAAGCGCACTTGGATCAGATCAAATTCCAGGTCGGGGATATTGTACTATTGTACCATCCCGAAGGGAGTCAGCTCTAAGCTGTTCACTCATTGGAAAGGACCTTATCAAATCATGGAACAGACGGGACCTCTGAACTACAAGATCAGGGGTAGAGGGAAGGTGCAAATTGTGAATGTACGAAGGCTGATTAAGTATGATCCCTTCTTACTGGAAGATGAATCCGTTGAGGAGGCGTTGAAACGGATGAAAGATGATTTCAAAGAGGTGCCACCCATCCACAAGGAGGTTGGCATAGACCAAGAAGATGCTTATCGGGCAAAGATAGCTGAGAAGGAGGAGAGTGAAGTTGACAGTAAGGAGAAGACTGACCGCATAAGCGCGGTGGGGACTCAGTCTAAGTCTCCACGGGAGCATAGCGGAAAGAAGGAAAAGATCACAGAGGCGCAGCTAAGGAGAGCGCGAAATGATCTTATCAACGACCAACCGAGGAAGGCGATGAGGTCGATGAGATCAAAGGATGTCCACCAGGAGGATGAGGAGATTGACACTGACCCAAATGCGGGCAACGTCGAGATCGTCCATGAGCGATGGAAGGAAGGTGACGCAATAGCAACCATCGCATGGGTGAAAGACGCTTTATATCTGATGAGACCAGCAGAACAACAGTTGCTGATGACACTCTCTCAGACTTATACTTAATGCGGGTCGTGACAGTTCCACCAAAAACGCGTGTCACACGGACACTCAAAATATAATCAGCCGCAAAAATAATGCAACCGATACTCCAGTTCTGGAGAAGTATGGACCCGGTCGAGGATCCAAAGGCAAGACATTATCTGCCAGTATATAAAGACGCAAAAAGTCTCGAGACATGGGATGATACAATTACTCCCAGAGACAAGGGTTACACTGCGTGGACCATTCAAACACTGCCAAGAGGAGTGCTTGACGTCCCTTTTGAATTATCGCTGGGCGGAATCCCCAACAAGATCTGGGACATTCTCGAACAGTCAAAGTTCGATTTAACTTTTGTTGGTGGCCCTCCACCAGGCAAAGAAATCCGCGCCAGAAGACGAAGACAGTAACAAAGACACTTTTTTAAAAAAATGCTTCTCAAATAAACTGATTGATTGCCCACGGCGTATCATGATTTGATCATGCATCATCAGTTATTATTATGAATATTAAAATGACTCAGTGATATAAGTTGGCATTCGATCGCAACATACGAGCGCGAAAGGTCGATCGACACTGATACTACACCGTAGATGGGGATCGCTAGTGTAATGAGCGATGGTGTTCCCGGGTATGACCCTTTCCAAGTCCTGGGATGATGTTCTCGAAAAAATGAAATGTTCTCTGAACTTTCATTAAATTATTTTTTTACGATACATTATATACTGTCGTACCTGTGCACGGTCAATCTCTACTTGTGTCGGTATATCGCAGGGTTGGGTACTTACACCCCGACTTCGAATATAGTTACTAGGACTGGCCCCCTAGTACTATATTGTAGGATATCCGCTTTAGACAAGGGTATGTCATTAAAAAGACCATGTATTTACCGTCGGATCTTCGTGTGGAGAATACTACTACTACTACTACTACTACTACTACTACTACTACTACTACTACTACTACTACTACTACTACTACTACTACTAATAATAATAATAATAATAATAATAATAATAAATAATGATAATGATAAGAAGAAGAAGAAGATTAAAGGGGGAATACGGCACCACGTTGCTTGTATATTTTAATGGTAATACATATGTTCTTGACATACTGCAGAGAGAAAAAAAAAAAAAAGAAGTTGAGGGGAGGAGTTCAAAATTTACAAGAACGGCTAGAGAATCCGCTTTGACGTGCAGTATGAGGATATATCTATCGTACTTTAGCGTCTATCCGTGGGTCGATGCGCTGTGTGGCATGACTCCATAGCGCAGAAAGAAATCAGAAATTGTATGACGAAAATGCTATTGCTGTTGACATTCAAGACAAAAAAAAATAAATTAATTTTTAGTTTTTGTGTCTGATTTTCATTTTTGTGACAGTTTTTTATTTTGTGATAAAAATTTAAATTTTCAAATTTAACAGTAACATTTTGCAAAAATTTACAAAGTTTTGCGGACGAACATAGCATGAATTTGAAAATTTTAGTTTCCAACCAAAAGCAAAATTCCAACCAAAACTGAAAATCTGACACAAAAACTTAAAATAATTTTTTTTTGTTGTCTTGAATGTCAACAGCAATGTTTCCGTCATAAAAGCGGGAGGGGTACTGTAGGCATCACCCCCCGGATAGCCGGTAAAAAGTGTCCTTTTCCTGGTGACAGGTGCACCAGCCTGTTTTTCAGTATTATTTGTCCGGATTGGACCTGATGTTATTTTATTCCTGATCTGTTGCCGTTTTCCTTTTCGGGTTCACTGAGCTAATAGAACGAGACGATTCATTCTCATTCTTGAGGACTGTGTTTGGTTGTATTATCATCTTTTTACTGAGCTATCGTTGGGGGCATTACACTCTGTACTCACATTAACGTTGGTAGGATAACTATGTTTACCATTAGCTGAGTAATTACTCACTTGTGAGTGGGAAGTAATTTATTAGTATAGTCGAATGACAATGTAGTTCTAGTCAATAAGAGTAACGGACGTAACGGTCTATATTGGCATTCAGGATTGGACAATAACCATTGTGTAATAATTACAGTCGTGCGGGTTTTTATTTCAGTTTCGTTATTACCTTTGAGTTTGTCAGTTCTGCTAGGAGTCTACTTGCGGATTAAAGTGTCGATTGGTATCGTGGCTTCTAACGGAGTCTCTGCAAACCGAAGTGTAAAAGATATTAGGTCAGTGAGTGACCGGGTAATGACCTAATCAACGGTTATGGAAAACGATTTTCGGCACCATGCGGTTAGCATGAGACAGTTGATGTCTCACACACAGGTGTTTAGCGGAAACAAAAA
>WBZZ01001074.1:30000-40937 GCA_019918135.1 Paulinella micropora | reverse complement strand
TGCAGCATGATCTCTTCTTGGCCCTCTTCCTCGGTCGCAGTACCCTTCCGCCTACAAACCCCCGCGCCATCCGCCAACAGAAAGTCCCGCAAGTGTGGCTACGGTGTATGTCTTTGTCCATAATCAATAGCCGGGGCGCTTCTGTGCACAGCGCTCGCAGCACGCTATCGTTCTCCCGCAGGCGCGAGCCGTTTGTCTCCATGCAGATGCTCTGGTTGAAGATCAGCATGGCCTCATCCATCACCACCAGGTCCGCCAAGCGCAAGAACCTGCAGGCCGACTTCTTGATCTGCTGCGAAAACAGCTTCCAAAGACTTTCCAGCTGGATCAGAAGAATCTGGGCATCGTAGATCTCCTGCCGAGTAGCATTCTCGTACAGCACCACTTTGTTGCCGAAGCCGTGGCCGGCCAGGGAGGCTGGCAGCCTCCGATCGCCGTCCTGGGCCTGCGAGATACGGCCCACTATCCAGACGACACGGGCGGTCGGCTTTTGGGACAACAAGTCGCGGATAGCACCGAACGCTGCTTCTGTCTTGCCCAGCCCAGTCACCGCGTTGATGATTTGTACCCGATGTTTCTCAAACGAAATGGGGTGCACGAAGAACCTGATGCTCCCGTCCGGCAAGACCACTTTGAACAAGTCATCTTCCGTCGCGTACAGGCGCACGCGGGTGTACCCTCCAAAGTTGTCGACGGACAGCTTCATTTCGTATAGCGCTTCCCTGTCGCCCGTGCGCTCGTCACAAACCGTCTCCCGCCAGCGAGCCCTCATATCCGGCGGCAGCAGTACCGGGACTGGTCTGCGCACTCCGTCGATCAGGATCGTCTTGCTGTTGGGCTTGGCGGTCTGCACTGCAGACAAAGGGCCTTCCTCCTCCAAGTAAGCCTGCAGCGCCTCCAAGTCCACCCGCCCCTCGCGCTTCACATACACCGCGTCGTGCACCAGCACAGACACACTGTCCTCGCCGAAAAACCTCACCGTGCGCATCATGATCTCGTTCTCGAACCGAGTAGTCACAAAGTGCACGAAGCGCCCTATTGTCTGGTAGAGTCTATGCTTGCCGTCCGGGGTAGCAAAGCACGTCTGCTTCTCACACCACGCCCACAGCCGAGGGAAAAACTTAGCCACTCCTTTGGCTGCCTTCTGGACGCTAACACAAAACGGCGCGAGCACCTGCAGCTCGCTCGCGTCGACACGGCGCCCGCCCGGCAGCTCAAGGAATCTACCGCCGTGGACCAGCTTGAGCATGTAGCCCTTGACTAGCTCGTTGTCATCGACGCCCAGCACCGCCTTGGCCTGGCCTAGCACTTCCTCCCGCCTCTCCACAAAGTCGCGCAAGGGCTCCAGCGCAAGCTTGGACTCCGCCTTTAGCGACGAGGCCAGCCAGTACAGAAAAAAAGGTACCGAGTTGCGAATGTCCAGCTCGATGTGGCTGGGCCAAGAACCAATCGCCGAAGTTCGGCAGGTGCATTCTGCAGCCCACTGTCTGCGTACAGCCTCCAGCCCACGTAAGCACCATTGCGCGGCGGCCTTGCGCCACGGGGCCGTCGGTAATGGACTTCGTGGAAGCCGTACCTGTTCGTCATGTAGTACATAGACATCAGATAGCGGCGGTAACATGGCTCGAACCGCGCGTCTCGCGCCAGCTCCGACAGCAGGTGCAGATCCATCTTTTCGCGCAGCGTCAGTAGCGCCTGTCCCTGTTCATAGACAGGATCCTCCTCCCCTTCTGCGACGCTGTCGTCGTCCACCACGCCAACTTCAACAGGCACGCCCAGCCCAGGCGACGCCGGCTGGCTCTCGTCGTAGCATTCGTCCTCGGAGTCCATCTCTGTACACTGCACACACGCAACCCAGGACAGTAGTCAGCGAGAGAACCTTTCCTCACAAGCTTGACCACACAACAAAAGTAAAAAGCAAAAGTTTCGCAAAAATTTCACTTTGTTTGCGGCGCGGCACAAAAAGAAAAAGTTTCGCGAAAATTCCCTCTTTTTTGCGGCGCGGTAAAATTCCGGGAATTCAGCCTCAGTATGTGGTAGGGAAAATTCGGCAATGGCTTCGTTCCGGCTGCGACCACTTTCGGTCAAGGCAGACTCGATTCTTATGAGAGTGACACGGGTGCCGCCCACGTGACAGTAACGGTCTTCTAGAAATTCACTGGTGCGCCGGGCCCGGATGCAGGCCATACACCTACAGCCATATCGTTGCCTTTTTGTCCCGCACTACTGCCTTTTTGTACCATATCACTGCCTTTTTCGCCGTATCACAAATATTTCGACCATATCACGCCCCCCAGGGACAAAAAGGCAGTGGTCGCGCGCCCTTGGACAGGGACACGCGACCGACTACCAGTCCACCCTCAAAATCCAAGGACCCAAGTACTGACCAAGATGCGCAGACAAGGTGACGACCGACACGACCGTACCACCAAGCGCCGACGGCTGACCGGCCAACCGCTCATCACCGCGTTCGTCCGTACGGCCGCCCCGTCCGCCGTGCCCAGCGTCCGAGCCCCGTTCACCCTGGCGACGCTGGCGCGCCGGTCGGCGGCACCACCATCCACCCAAGAAGAACTGGACGCGCTCGCTGACAAAGTTCCCCGGGAGGACAGCGCGTTGTTCACCAAAGTGGCACTACCGGCGTCAATTGCAATCGGCCAAGACCCTAGCAAGCGGGACCTGGGATTTCGATCTTTCGACGACGGGACATGGAAACACCTCGTGGCCCGCCCAGGGGAGAGTACGCTATCCGTACTGGACATGAACATTCTGAATGGGCGCTGGAATTCTCCGGCCGAGGTCGCGGAGCTCTTGCTTCTGCCACATGCCGCCCCGATTGCGCTGGCGCCTTACCTGGTCTCTGAGCTGGCTGATATAGTCTGCTCTTACCTCGAACCAGCCGTTTGTTATGATCCTATGCCAGCTTGCACGTTGGCTAATAAGAGCTTCCGTCAACTTTCCTTCCTTGAGCGTATACAGCCTGCATATTTTCCGTTACACGAGCACGGGTACTGGACGATAGTGCATTCAGAAGAGGCACGGGCGCTGCAAGGCGATCCTATCTTCAGAGAGGCAGTAGCGGCGGACTGGTTACACCAGTATACTCCCTGGGGCAACCTCACTGCAATGTCTTATAATCTACATTTCCTCACCGCTGTATATTGGAACATCAACAACGTGCCAGTTCTCACCGATGCACAGACTAATCTCCTCGTCCGGTACATACGCATGTACTGGACCTTTGCCGAACTTCGGCTGAACGCAGGGCTTAGAACAGTGTTTGAGCACGTAGCATACCGTCTGAACTCCTTCTCCTCGATTCCCCAAGGGCCACAACCCTCCTATGACTGGCCCTTCTTGGTTCGCATGCAAACTTTTGCTAGTAACTAAAATTGTACATTTAATTAACACGATTATAATTGTCCGATCTAATAATTTAATTTGTCGAATCCTAACTCATTAATACAAGCCCGGCAGTCAATGTTAGTCTCAGAGTGGCGTCACGGTCAGCCACTCGTACCAAGTGTTGGAGGGGTGGATGCCCAGGGCTTCGAGGTCCTCCAACGGGCGGGCCACTTTAGACTTACCGTCAAATACTAACTGCCTCGCGGGGTCGACACCGTAGGCATGGCCGCCATGGATGAGTATACCCAGCGGAGCGGCTCTATCGGATAGCCAAGCGGTACCACGCGTCTTCAGGGGCTTGCGCGAGACGATGGCCAACGACTGCCCATGCTTCTCCAATGCGTCCAAGTACTCGTAGAACACGGGGACGCAATCCACTGATTTCTTGAAGTCGGAGCGTAGCTTTTCCTTGTACCGCTTTGGCGCGTTGCACAAGTTGAACAAGGCCATGGCCAGGCACGCGTACGGCTTGTCGAGACGGTAGCGCTGTACCACGGCCGTGCCCGCTGAGCGGGCTCCGGCACGAGGCACAGCGCTAGAGTCTCCGACAGGCCTGTACGGAGTGTCCTTGGCCATGACCTCCGTCTCGATAGTTCGCTTCCAGTGCGCATGCGCGTAGGGACCTTCCTTCTTTTTCCACTTCCGCACGCTGCGCAGTGGCTCCAGTCTCCATGAGCGGCGCTTGGTCTGCAGGTCCTCCCAGGTCACCTTGATAGCGTCCCCGTCGCGCTCGTCCCAGTTGCATAGCTTCTTCTCCTCTGCAGTAGGGCGCTGGAGCTCACAGTAGCGGTGCAGTTTGCCGGTGAAGCGCAGTCGGCGCCGCTTGCTGGGCCTCTCCTCCTCCTCCTCCAGGGCGGGCGCGGGGGGCGCGGTCGGCAGCGGTAGCGGCTCCGTCGGTAGCGAGGCGGGCGCGATCGGCAGCGGTAGCGGCTCTGTAGGCAGCGGCGTGTCGATCGTAACGATGTCGATGTCATCTTCCTCGTCCTCCCCGTCGCTCCCATCGTCCGGTCCGGTGGGCACTGGCACGAACAGCGACAGAGTTTGAGCAACGTCGCAGGGACGGTAGACTGGGCCCACGGGCATGCCTGCTGAGCAGGCTATACCCACAGACACAGCGCCCCCCTGGTAAACGAGCTCGCCCTCTGCCACTGGCGCTGGCCGTGGCCCGCTGTCGCCGAGGCTGCCACCCTTGCCGCTCGCTTGGTCGTCCACGCCATACGCAACGCAGAGCACTGTCATGTACGCTATTGCACCCGCACATACAAGCTGAAAACGCCCAACTTCAAACGAATCTATCTAAGCTAATCTTGAGTATTTTGGCGCAATTTTTGCTGTACTAGCTTCCTTGTGATGCGGGCTATCTAAATCTACCCTCAATTCTTATGGGGGTCCTCTGGGAGCCATCCAACCACTTGGTTAAAGTCACGGAAAAATGGGGCCGACCCCATTTTTCCAAGTGACCGTTTGCAACTAATCTCGGCTGGCCTTTCAAAATTTTTGGTGCGTTAGATTTTTCTTGACGTAGGCTATCTAAATCTACCCTCAAACCTTATGGGAACCCTCTGGGCGCTGTACAATCACTTGGTCAAAGTCACGGAAAAATGGTGTCACCCACATTTTTCCAAGTGATTGTTTGTAACCAATCTTAAGTATTTTGGCAAGATTTTTGCTGCACTAGCTTCCTCGTGATACGGGCTATCTAAATCTACCCTCAATTCTTATGGGCCCTCTGGGAGCCGTCCAACCACTTGGTTAAAGTCACTGAAAAACGGGGCCGACCCCATTTTTCCAAGTGACCGTTTGCGACTAATCTCGGCTGGCCTTTCAAAATTTTTGGTGCGTTAGATTTGTCTTGCTGCGGGCTATCTAAATCTACCCTCAAACCTTATGGGAACCCTCTGGGCGCTGTACAACCACTTGGTCAAAGTAGCGGAAAAAATGAGGCCACCCCCATTTTTCCAAGTCACTGTTTGCAGCCAAACTACACGTATTTTGTGTGTGTGTAAGTGGAACATGTTCATTTCAATGCAACCTTTCAGGATGTATATACACCCAGCACCACACACCTGCAAACATGCTCAAAAACATCAAGGGTTCCATTCCCATCAGCTACCCGCTTCCCAAGTCAAGCAGACCTAGGGTTCTGAGGACAAAATTCCCCTTGGGCTCACGCCACGTCACAGTTGCCCGGCGGGGCCAAAAATCCCACACAATGATTTTGCTCATTTCCTTTTTGCCACCCCTCCCCGCCACCGCCCACCGCACACCGCAAAAATCAATGCTTTTTCCGCCCAAAACTTGGCAGTGGGCTATCTCGGCTAATCCTGTAGCTTTTTGCGTGATTTTTGCAGCATTAGCTTCCTCGTGGCACGGGCTATTCGAATATGTATACTAGCGAACAGGAGACTACCGGGAAGCCGTCCTGCCACCCTTGTCAGAACCCGCGTTGCCCGCCAGGTTCGCCAACCTCCCGTCCCACCCCCCGCCGCCACCACGGTTCTGGCAGCTAGCAGGCTGTGGCGCCCCCCCCTCCCCCTCCTTTTCTTCTGCTGTCTTTCGCGACTGCGACCTTGGGGTGGGTCCAGATTGGACATCGTGTTCCCTATGTATATTTTCGACTGCCTTGGTGCCCGATCTGGACCCACCTGTGTCGACTGACAACTTGAGCTGCCCGGCGAGCAACTCGAGTTGCTCGACGAGCGACTTGAGCTGCCCGGCGAGCAACTTGAGTTGCTCGACGAGCGACTTGAGCCGCGACAGGGGTGGGTCCAGATTGGACATCGTGTTCCCTATGTATATTTTCAACCGCCATGGTGTCCGATCCGGACCCACTTGTGTCGACCGACAACTTGAGCTGTGACAGGGGTGGGTCCAGATTGGACATCATGTTCCCTATGTATATTTTCAACCGCCATGGTGTCCGATCCGGACCCACCGACGGCTACGAACAAGAAGGGGGATAAGGGGGTGTCAAGCAAGGGCGAGAGTCCTGTGTGTAGCCCCGGCTTGATCATTTGGGCGCCAGGCCTCCCCCCCTCCCCCCCCCTCCTCCTCTGTCCGTTGGTGGGTCCAGATTGGACACCGTGTTCCCTATATATTCTCGGCTGCCTTGGTGCCCGAGGTGGACCCAAATGTGTCGACGGACAACTTGGGCTGTGACAGGGGGTGGGTCCAGATTGGACACCATGTTCCCTATGTATATTTTCGACTGCGGTGGTGTCCGATCCTGACCCAGTTGTGTCGACCGGCAACTTGAGCTGCGACCCTGGGTGGGTCCAGATTGGACATCGTGTTCCCTATGTATATTTTCAACTGCGGTGGTGTCCGAGGTGGACCCAGATGTGTCGACGGACAACTTGGGCTGTGACAGGGGGTGGGTCCAGATTGGACACCGTGTTCCCTATGTATATTTTCAACTGCTGTGGTGTCCAATCCGGACCCACCGACGGCTACACACAACACCAACGGACAGAGGAGGAGGGGGGGGGGGGGGGGGGGGGGGGGGGGGAGGGGGCCGGCGCTCAAATGATCAAGCAAGGGAGAGAGTCCTGTGTGTAGCCCCGGCTTGATCATTTGGGCGCCAGGCCTCCCCCCCCTCCCTCCTCCTCTGTCCGTCGGTAGGTCCAGATTGGACACAGTGTTCCCTATGTATATTCTCAGCTGCCTTGGTGCCCGAGGTGGACCCGGATGTGTCGACTGATATCTTGAGCCGTGACCATGGGTGGGTCCAGATTGGACACCGTGTTCCCTATGTATATTCTCAGCTGCCTTGGTGCCCGATCTGGACCCAGATGTGATACGGCCGAAACAAGCAGTGATACGCAAATGCCGAAATTCCCCTGTGAAATGCCGATTTTGCATGTGATATGGCCGAAACAAGCAGTGATGCGCGAATGCCGAAATTTCCCGGTAAAATGCCACTTTGCGGTTGTGGAAAAAGTTGTGGTTGTGGAAAAAGTTGTGCTTGTGGATAGCAGATGCCACTTTTCCTGCATCGGGCCGGCCGTGCCACAAATGCCGATTTCGCGCGGAAATGCCATTTTGCGTGGTCTGGGCCGGCCGTGCAACTAGTGCCACTTTGCGGGTACAAAATGGCAATGGTTATCAGGCCGGTCCGCGGGTACAAAACGGCAATTCTTACCTGGTCGGGCCGCAAGGGACAAAACGGCATTTGTTTTATCAGGCATATCGATAATATATTAGAATAACCGGTCCATTGATTGATAAAAAAAGTAGTTTTTTTATCAATCAATTAATTATATATATATATATATATATATATATATATAGGTGTATGTTTGTATCGTCTTTATAGGTCTAGGTAGCTACGCGTACATGCCTTTTTCTTTCTGTCTCTCTATCTATCTGTCTATCTATCTATCTACCTATCTATCTATCTGTCTGTCTATCTACCTATCTATCTATCTGTCTGTCTATCGTTCTGTCTATCTATCTATCCATCTATCTGTCTATCTATCTATCTGTCTATCTATCTATCTATCTATCTAATACATATATATATATATGTTCATTTATCTTTGTTTTTTATCTATCCATCCGTCTGTATGTCTATCTATTCATCTATCCATCCACCTCCCTGCCTACCTATCTATGATGTGTTTATCTGTCTGGCTAGTGTAGCGAGATGGCTGTAGTGCCTAGTGAACGTATAGATGACAGAGACACCGCTAGCTTTAGTTGGGAAATCTGTGTTTGACAACACTAGCTGTGCATATGGCACCTAGAGACGACAGAAAGACCGATAGATAGCAAAGCTACACGTGGCCAAAAAAAGCCGTACCTAGCAAAAGTATATACAGCGAAATAGCTGTACGTAGCACGTTAAATGTAGTTCAAGCAAGAAACTGTACAAAGTAAATTCAACGTAGAATGAGCAGAATACCTACATATGACACGTAGAGATGACCGAAAGTCCTGTAGATGGGAAATGTGTGTGTGTGTGTGTTATGGCGCAAGGAGCTGTGCAGTGTAGCTGTACAGTACATGTAGCAAATGCATATCTTGCAGAAGACCTCTAGACAAACAAATAAGCGCGACATAAATGTAGATAGCAAATGCACATGTGGTTCAAATAGCTGTACGTGGAACATGTCTGTCCAGCTAACACCAAGGCCTGTGCACAACACAATGTGTATACACTAAAATCGCTGAAACATGATTAGCAAATATGAAATAACACCAAGGCCTGTGCACAACAAAATGTGTATACACTAAAATCGCTGAAAATTATTAGCAAATATGAATATATGACACAGGCTATACATAGCAAATGCAAACATAGCTGCGCAGCAAAATGTGTTCATGCCAAACGTACGGACACGGCAAAAATAGCTGTAGATAGCAAAAGTGTGCATGGGGAAAGAACATTATTGAAGATAGAAAAGAAATACACGACAGAAAAACTTGCACACAGCAAACGAAAGACCTGCCTGCCTGCCTGCGTCGCGTCCGCTGCCATCTACGTGTCTATTTACCTACCTATCTACCTACCTATCTATCTATCTATCCATCCATCCATCCATGCATCCATCTATCTATCTATCTATCTATCTATCTAGCTAGCTAGCTAGCTAGCTATTCACCTATCTATCTATCTATCTATCTATCTATCTATCTATCTATCTATCTATATCTACCTACCTACCTACCTACCTATCTATCTATCTATCCATCCATCCATCCATCCATCTATCCATCCATCCATCCATCTATCTATCTATCTATCTATCCATCCATCCATCCATCCATCCAACCTCCTAGACAGCTATCTAATAGGCTCCTGGCCGCTGCTATCTATCTATCTATCTATCTATCTATCTATCTATCTATGTATCTATCTGTTGACGTGTGTGTTAGTCGTCGGTCCTCGCTGCTGCCTCGACGTCCTCGCCTCCCGCTGCTGCCCTGCCTGCCACCACCCCTGCCGCCCCTTCCTCCTTCTCCTCCTCCGCCGTCCCCTCCTCCGCCCCGCCTTCCGCCTCCCTTCCCCGCTCTCCTGGCCCTCGTGCCCCGCCTCCCTCCTCACCTGCCGCCTCCTCCCCCTCCACCTCCCTTGCTCGCCCTCGCGCCCTGTTTCCCTCCTCGCCGCCCGCGTCCTCCTCCCCCTCCCCCTCCTCCTCCTCCTCCGCGGCCTGTGGCGCCTTCACCCCCGCCGGCGCCTCCAACGCAGCTGTGTGGGCGGGCAGCAAGTGCAAGAACTGCCAACAGCCCAAGCGCTTCCACCAGATAGCGAAATTCAACCCCCCCCCCCCCCCTCCCTCCCTCCCCCCTCCTGAGCTGCTGCTGCTGCGTGGTGCGCGCGCTGTACAATGGCAGTGAGACGTAGCGCACTCATAACGCCCCCCCCCCCCCCCCCCACACACACACACCCCGGTGAGCTGCGTGGTGCGCGCGCTGTGCAATTGCAGTGAGACGTAGCACACTCAGAACGTTAGTCGCAGCTGCCAACTCCTTGCGGCAGTATTAATAACTCATCGCGGCTATTTGCTTTATGCCTCGGAAGGCTGGCCACATTTGTCATAGAATGTTCCAGCGTGTAACTAATATTACTATTACTAATATTATTATTAATAGTTTGCTCATCCGCCACTTGATTGACTGTCTACGTTCAGCGCACTTCGTCGCAATGACCGTCACTTGTTGGCCTTTACTGTTTCTTTCTTACTTTCCACATGATTGCTTATGGTTCCAGAGGCAGGCTCCGGTAAGCGATGATGAATTCACCCTCAGGCTTGTCGCAATGACCCTGACGTTTTCAAGTGGCCTTCACTGTTTCATTGTTACTTCACTTTCCACATGATTGCTGATGGTTCCAGAGGCACTCCGGTAAGCGTTGATGAATTCACCCTCAGGCTTGTCGCCGCCCTTGCTACGGGACTTAGCCTAGGACTACTGACCCACCGGTGACTCCGAGCAGCAAGTTTCATTTTAAATCATCATTCATTATAATACTATGACTCAGTCGGACCCCTGAAGACTGTTAAAATTTATTGACCTTAGAGATGATACTTATTAACTGGCGGACTGGAACGAGGTGGTAAAGCAATGGTCTGTCCGGGAGGAGGTAGCTGGTTGGAAGCGGCAAGCTAAGCCCTCTGATGGGCTTAGGGTGCTGCTTAGCCAGATGTCTTCCCGCTCTGCTTTCCCACGGCGGGCGCTGGAGGGGGGAGGTCACAACCTTATCAGAAGGCGATTGCAGTTTCAAAAAGTTATTCAGACACACGCACTGGCACGACTCATGGTTATTAATATATACTTTAGTTGATGTGATTTATCAATAATTGACGTCAGTTGAAGTTCCGGCACGATTACTACAAACCGTGACAGAACGTTACAGATTAGCATGATTGAGTGCTGTCTCGGAGGCTGTCACGCCTTCGAGTTCAGTCTGAGGTCTCATATTAATACTTTGTCACGGTGCTTCCACTCAATGATTCATGCCCCTACGATGCAGTGTATTTCAAATTTGAAGTTTCAAGTTTTTAACTTAAGTTTTCAAGTTTTCAGGGGGG